>LVVM01004930.1:459-16858 GCA_001882365.1 Rhizopogon vesiculosus | reverse complement strand
GGGCGCTCGATCGTTCTTGTTCCTCACTGTCCCCCCCATCAACCGCGCTCCCTTCTGGCTCCAGCAAGGCTCTGAAGTTGCACCGCAGATTGCCGCTGATATTGCTGAGTACAACACTCATCTCAGGCAATCCGTGCGTGCCTTCAAGGCAAACTATACCGATCTTGACATCGTCATTGTCTTTGATACTCAACCCATTTTCAACGTTCTGCTCGACGAGGGAGAAACTTTCGGTTTTGTCAACGTCACTGGTTACTGCACAGCTTACGAAAATGGAACTGCCACTCTTACTTACCAGGTTGAGGGTTGTGGACCAGTGTCGAGTTACTTGTAAGTCAAGATTGTCAGCGAATGTTGAGCAATTCTAATGATGATGTTCTGCAGCTGGCTTAACTTTCTTCACCCACTCTTTCCTATTCACAAGTAAGCTTTTGACATTGACTGCCTGGAGGTCTCTGATGACACTATTCTGTTCAGCATTCTGGCAAAGGCGATCTCTACTACTCTTAGTGGGTACGGGCTTCCCATTTAAACTGGACAGGCTGGACGGCAGATAATGACTGTTATCTTTCATGGTTTTCAATACTAGACACAGTGCCCTGTTAGGGGGTTTTTTTTTCTTTTTTTGGGATTCTTGTTTGTTGTCCGTTGAGGAAGCCCTATAATATACAATGCCTAAAGTATAGTATGTGGTCTGAATCTGTGTGTTGGAATCGTGTTCAGTAGTCCTGTCTTGCGCGAAGATGAGAGCGCCAGCTGAAGGCGAATGTAAGAATTCCGTCGTACCGTTCATATTTTCTCCTTGCCCGTCTTCTCTTCTCTATGTCTCGCGCGCAGGGACTAATGTCACCGAAGGTCTCTTACAGCCTACGTGTGCGTTGGTCGAGGGGCGCTTCGAGTCCTTTGTAGTTGCTTGAATGTGGAGTTCTCGTGGTTCTACTTCTGTTCAGAGAATGTCTTGCTCTCGTGTATGCCGGGTATGCTAACAGGCAGTTGTAAGTCTGCTACGAGAGTCGCAGCGAGAACTGTGCGAGTTCGAAGGGGAAGAGGTCGATCATGAGGGATGAGTGAGGGGGTCAATTCACTTGTGTACGGTAAAGACAGATAGGCTTTTATATCTACGAAGGATGGTCAAAGCAAAGAAAGGGAGTGGCACGTCAAAGCGATACAAAGGGATTCCGTCGTCAGGGGAGTTCCACTCCTTACACAGTCTCGTCACGTAGCATATGTAACATTTAGGCTTGTCGAGATATCAGCGTGCGATCCGCTATTTTGATTGATTCAGATGTGCCAGGGTTAACGGAATCTGTCAATGACGCAAGCTCATTGAGACGAACGCGATACAGGGGCTGACGCGTATAGTGTGCGACTCCATTTAAAATGAATGAAACGTTATCAGCGCTCATTCTTGCCTGCGTTTGTTGACCAGCCCTTATCGATTTATCCAAGACTTAGCTTCTGTCGTGTTCCAGCAAAGCCTATCATCAGGAGAATTCATCATGCCCATCACAGAATTTGCATCCCTCTCGCTTATGTCCCCCAATAAACTCTCCGATCCACACGTAGTGGAACTTTTCTCCAAACTCTCTTCCTGGCAAGCATCCGCTTCAGGTTACCCGTTATGCTTCTTTACAAACCAGCAGGAGTTTCGCGAGGTTTACCTCGTCACTGGGTGGAACGACGTGGCTGCTCACGAGGAATGGATAAAGAGCGCCAGGAATCAGGAACTTCTAGAAATTGGGGGAAAGTTCCTCGATGTAATTGGGATGGTTCATTTGGACCTTGATTTCAGCGAGTTTCCAGTCGGAGCTGAGTCACTTGTTTGTGTGAGGTCCGTTGGAGGCACGGAGGGTCAATCAGAGAAAGGCAAACAAGACAATGTGGTGCAGGTGCAGGGGGGCTGGACAGGATATGGGAAGGACGTGCAAGAGACTAGCACCGGGATGTATTGTTTCACGGAAAACGGTGCCTTGGAGGATGTTGTTGGAAAAGGGAACATTGGCATGAAAACCAGTTTAAAGAGGGTGGCGTTTGCTTGATATAGGAACATTAGTGAACTCCCCTGTCATCCTCATAATTTGTATGTGCTGTTATCAGTGTAATACGTCGTTGTAGATAAGTGTTTTTCCTATCATACATAAAAGGACATTGATGATCGAGCGTTTGTTTGGCAAAAGCTTCTGAACCAAACAACCGCTCTTTCATTCACTGCACTGCTCCGTGTATCTCGTGGTGTATCTGAGACGTAGTATGGATACTGTTTCACAGCCACGCCAAAAATCTGGACAGGCATCCAGGAGTCATCGACGAAGAAGAGAAAAAGAACGCGACAATGAGAGGGGAAAAGACAGGGCCGCTGAACGAGATCGGAGAGGGCCTATTGGGCATAGGCCTGACACGCCAAAGGAACCACCTCCAAAACGCGCAAGAACGAATGACAAGGGCAAAGACAGGGATACAGAACTCGAGCTAGGCGAGCTGCCCAACGGCTCAAGTAGACCGTTCGATATTGGCGACGATTTCCTCCCGTTTGTGGCCAGTGATAGCGAAGAAAAGGTATCGAAGACCCAGGAGTCTCATCGCAGAGAGAAGGCACCGGAGCGAGAGTGGGATAAAGGAAAAAGAAGAGAGGGGGATAGGGATGGATCGCATGACCAAGATAGAGGTGCTCGGGGAACAAAGAGAAAGTACGAGATGATCTTTGATGAAGATTCGTGGGACCACAGACAACGCAGGCAGGACCTCTACCCCGCTTCAAGAAAGGCTCCTTGGGTTGCCGACGTTGACTGGGACAGTTGTCGCAATGTTGCGGAAATGTATGTTTCGTATCCTTCCTTGATGTTGTGAGCTGATTTTCAAAAGGTTGCATCGCGAAGTTGTGGCCTTCGTTCGTTACATGTCTCCATCTGAAGTGGAACATGAAATCCGTGGATTGATAGTTGCTCACGTTTCGAGGGCGGTCGCTGATGCATTCCCGGACGCGCGGATAATACCCTTTGGAAGCTATGAAACTAAACTATACCTCCCTAATGGGTAAACAAGTTATATGTGTCACAATAAATTCAGTGCTAAAATGTGTGCAGTGACATAGATCTCGTGATTGACTCGGACTCGATGGCCTACACCGATAAAGTGACTGTCCTACGCGCCCTCGCCAATGTTATTAAACGTGCACGGATTACGTCCAGAGTTACCATCATTGCCAAAGCCAAAGTACCCATTATCAAATTCGTCACGACATACGGGAGGTTGAACGTCGACATCAGCGTAAATCAGGGCAATGGTGTCGTCGCCGGCAAGATTGTGAACGGTTTTCTCAGTGATATGCGCGGATGTGGCCTTGCGCTACGCAGCCTCGTCATCATTGCGAAAGCGTTTCTAAACCAGCGCGGCATGAACGAAGTCTACACCGGTGGTCTCGGCAGCTACAGCATCGTCTGCCTCGCAGTCAGCTTCCTTCAGATGCATCCCAAGATTCGGAGGGGCGAGATAGATGCAGAGAAGAATCTCGGGGTTTTGGTTATGGAGTTCTTCGAACTGTACGGATGCTATTTCAACTATGAGGAAGTTGGAATATCTGTGCGTAATGGCGGGTCTTATTTTAGCAAGAGACAGAGAGGATGGTATGATTCACTGAAGAGGAACCTCATGTCAATTGAGGACCCTACCGATCCTTGTGAGTTTTGTCTTTTTGTTCCTCAAATGTTTCACTATTGCTCACCCTTCACTGCCAGCAAATGATATTTCCAAAGGGTCTTACGGAATCGGGAAAGTTAGGCAGACTCTGGCAGGAGCGCATGGAATCATGACATCAATGGCTTTCCTGCGGGCTGGGATTTTGAGTGCACGCAGGGAAAGGCGCACATACCCTTTACGGCGATACGAGGAACCGGAGGACATGAGCATCTTGTCCAGTATACTTGGCGTTACGCAAGAGGTATGGTTATATTTCTACTTTCGACGCGCGTTAAACGCCACAACAGACCTTGAACAACCGAGTACTATTACGAGAGGTTTATGACAAGCAATCGCTCCATAATCTGCTCGGAGTTGCGCCCATGCCTCCTGTAGTTGTCCCCGACATCCCCGACACCGCCACTCAAGGAAGATCTTCAACAACAGTAGCCAACACAGGGAACGGGTCCTGGGATCGGAATATGTCGCTCGACAGTGACGAGGAATCGCTGTCGCATCAACCTAGCAGTCTCCATCAAGATAACGACGAGTTCGGCAAATATGATATCGAGAAGCGGCGCACCTTACGCAGGCATAAGGCTAGTCAGTCACCCCAGCAACCCGAAGTTTTCACTACCGACGAAGAGGACTCAGTAGATGAGGAACAAGCTGCCTATGAGGTAGGTCTTGATGATGGCTTCTCTGGAGATGATGAAACACGGAGTAGGATGAGCAGACGCAGGTCGTATTGGCTATCGAAGGCGATTGCAGGTGATAATGATGATAACAGCAGCTGATCATCATCAGCATGTTACAGTACATCTCAAGCCTCTCAGAGAGTTACTTTTTGGCATGACAGATATAGGCAAGTCGAGCCGAACAAGCTGGCTCAGCCTAGCCCGCAAAGAGACTATTAGAGAAGACATCCATATCTCTTCGATTTCGCGTACGACCGTTGCTACATAGTACTACTAGCTAGCCGAACAGCTGTTTTGCTTCTATCTTTACATTTGCGGGAATTTAGCGGGAATTCCATCATTCGTACCGCCGTAGTGAACTGGCGCCCACTGTTAACTGGAGAAACTTGGAAACGTTCCTACGACGTGGCCTGCTACGAGTCGCGACGCAAGCTGCATTGCTCTGGCTGATTTGCTCGCCGAATCCACATATCATCCCCTTGTCATTTCAACAGAGTTTGTCCGGTCAATGTTTGTGGACAACTCATCGTCTATTTGTATATGCTAACCACACGGCCGTAGGGCGACCTCACGAACGTATCCCTCTCCAGTCAATCTGAAGGAACGAATTGCTGCGCTCCAGCAGCGAAATGCATCTCCAAGTCAACAGCAAACATCTCAATTTGCTGCAAAGAATATTGGAACTGGAGGTTTGCGTGACAAGATCGCCAAATTTGAGGAGAAGGGAGGTGTCCCCGTTCCGCGAGGAAGCTTCGGCATGGGTGCTCCTCAGTTGCCAGAAAATGCGCCGGCAAAGAAGCGTGGAGAGTTGTATGGGAATCGTATCCAGGGTCTTGGGATACCTGCTGGCACGCCGCCGAGTCGGTCCAGCTCACCCCTTCCCCCAGCAGACGACTCACCCACTCCCTCACCAAGAAAACGATGTGTATCTACCGGGGGTGCGCTCTTGAAAAGCACGCCTCCGAGGTTTGCACCGGATGAACCAGCCCCACCCCTTCCACCTACACCGACTCTTTCTGTTGCGCGTCGCAACTCCTTGGCAGTCGATTTTGGTCCTGCTAAATGCGTCACCAGCTCCGATGAGCTACCCCAGAGTGCAGATGAAGATTGTGAATTGTCCCCGCCCCCTCCATCCCTTTCACCCTCGCTTGGAGTTGGAGAAGCTTCTGGCCTTGTATCCCCGCCCCCAACACCGAAAGATGCACTTCCCAAAGATGTGGATGTACCATCACTGGCAGGGGAGGAGTCAGAAGTAACAGAGCTTGCTTCGCAAGATGACTCTAATCTAGCGCCTGCAATAGCACTGGACATGGGGACGACGTCTCAATCCTCGCTAGAAGTCATGACTGTCGTTAAGGCAATTCCCACCGCTGAGCCTGGTCAGACCAGCAGTCCTGCTTCGGACGAGCTATCGGGAACATCACATTATCCTGCACTCTCGGTAGATACCTCCGTGTCCGACGCCCAGCCTTCGGAAGCTGCACTTCCTTTGATGACGACGTCTCAATCCTCACTGGAAGTCATAACTGTCGTCGAGGCGATTTCCATCGTTGATCCAGATCAGACCAACAGTCCTACTTCGGACGAACTTTCTCGGACATCACAGTCGGTAGATACCGTGTCCAACACCCGGCCTTCGGAAGCTGCGCTTCCTTACTCTTGTTCAACAACGATGGCTTCTACTTCAATCGTTGCCCCCAATGAACATGACTCAGAGCTCAGCCACCTCCTCGTATCTACAACCGACGCCTCAGAGTCTGCTGCCACAACTAACAAGGAGTACGACGATGCAGCTCAATTTTCGTCGGCCTCTGAATCCCCCATTACTGAAGAACCTGGGACCATCTCTATCAGTGTGCCTCATCCAAAGATTGAAGTTCAACACAGCTTTCCATCACCTGAATTGAACACAGGGACTACGAAGGTTGAACCCAAACGTTCCTTCACGGCTGTAGTGCATCGCAAGGTCACAGAGATGCCCGCTGCCACAGCACCTATGTCAACCCTTTCGGCACCTATCACACCACAAATCGCGCGAGTGCGACGTATGGGAATCACTATTTCCGCCGAGCCTCCTTCGAGCCCGGGTTATGGAGAACTCGCTACCCTGCTTGAGGAAGCGGCACTACTTGAGATGCGGCTCACTGAGGGGGATATTAGTACCCCGTTGGAGCCGTTACAACCTGCGCCTGCCCAAATCCCAACCAGTGACACTGTCGCACCTGATATTCGGTCTGGGTCTTCATCAACCCTCACAGAACACGTCAAAGCTCCTTCTACGGAAAGCGCATCCTTTTCAGAGCGCTCCGTATCTATCCCTTCCATCCTGGAACCTAACATGGGTGGAAATATTCCTGAAGAGGATGATATTGATGGGAGGAGTCTGGCGTCTACATCTGCGTCACAACGGTCTCCTTCACACAGGAAATATCTCTCAAGCATTAGACGATTGACTGGTCGTCGTTCGTCGAACTACATGCCTGGGGCATACCCTCGTGACAGTATTTCCACATGCTCTGAAGACTCCGCCGCGATTACGACACCATCTGATCATGGATCAGGTGAGGGCTTTGGCATCGCATGGCCAAGCGTATCCCCCAAGAAAGGTGGTACGAGCAGGTCTAGTTCTTTCGCGGATAAGCTTTTCAACCGCAACAGAACCAAGTCAAACGTCAGCACGATGGAAACAGGTGTGTGAGCTGCTCAGACAAGGACCATTCATGTGAACTAAATTATTGTATGCTGGTCTTCAAGATCAGGGCCCGATATATAACTCGTCCGTGAGGTCGTTTACGTTGTCCCAACCCCCCAGCCCAGCCCCACCCAAAAGCTCTCAAGGCCGCCACGTTCCCGAGGTGCAGGGCTCTCGTTCATCGCCCTGGACGACCTCGCGGGACTCGTCGTCTTCTCCTGCCCCTAGTATCCTTGACAAGGAACTCTTCGATGCATTTCCCTCTGTCCCGCAGACGCTTCCCCCTGGTCCGGCTCACCTGTCTCCAGATCTTTCGGAAGTAGCAGTACGTCGCTTATCAACCGTCCCAGTCAAGGGCCGGAAACACCAACAACAGAGGATGTCTATGGTTTGAAATGTTTCATTTTGATATCAAAAGGACTATTGATGAGTTAGCTAGCTTCTCATGTCATCATCGCTGTTTGTTTTCGCTGTGTACTCTTGCTATCCTTTCAGCATAGTTCGAAATTGACATACCATTTTCATATACACCAGACATTATTATCAGATCATATCATCTTCGCTTAATCTTTTCTTAATTTGGAAAATGGTCCTCGATTGCCTTTACGGTCGAAACCCGTGGTCTAGAACTAAATCAAAATGTTGTTGATGTCCCCCCTACGCCACTACAGTTTATTGTCCCCTTCGGGGTGACATACGAAAAATTGGAACGATACAGAGAAGATTAGCATGGCCCCTGCACAAGGATGACACGCTTTCCCGGAGTGGTAGACCTACGGGTCTCAATATTTATTTTTGCCCTCCTTACTTTCAACTTGGAATAATGTGTAAGATCATCCTCAACACACTTGGAATTGCGTCATGTTGCTGGAGCCTATTGGTATGAAATTTGATTTGCATCTGTTTACCATCATCTTCATAAGAGCCACCATGGACTCAGTTGTGCTCGAAACCAGTCTGGGAGACATTCAGCTTGAATTATACTGGAATCATGCACCCCGGGTGACTTTTCTTATTGGCATGCGCTGCTACTTTGGCTGAACTGATCAAGCCGTTCCTCTGTAGACATGTCAAAACTTTGCTGAGCTTGCAAAACGCGGCTACTACAATGGTATCGTCTTCCATCGAATTATAGCTGTGAGTTCAGCCCTTGCTCTGCGTCTATACTATGACCCATTGTACTTGCAGGATTTTATGATTCAAGGCGGTGATCCGACTGGAACAGGTAGAGGTGGAACCAGCATATACGGTCAGAAATTGTACGTCCGTTGTGTGCTTTCTTCCACACGTACTCACTGGTGTATGTACAGCGAGGATGAAATACATCCAGAACTACGCTTTACAGGTGCAGGCATTCTCGCTATGGCGAACTCAGGGCCCAATACGAATGGTTAGATGAGAACTTCTTATGTTGTACGCCGAGTTAGAACCTAACCGATTACCACGCTAGGATCTCAGTTCTTCATTACGCTGTCACCCACGCCTTACCTGGACAACAAACACACCATCTTCGGCCGGGTGAGCTCTGGCATGCGTGTTGTGCAGAGATTGGGTGCTGTCGCAGTCGACGCTCAGGATCGGTAAGTCGTTTTGTGCTTCAGGATTTTCAAATATTCAGACCGTTTGTAGGCCAAGAGAAGAGGTGAAGATACATAAGGCTCGTACAGCGTGATCGTCGATTCTGGTACGTCTGGAGTAGGGATCTGGGGTTTTTGTATACTGGCAGTGTGACCGTGTCATGTAGAAGCATCCGTAACTTTCCAAATGGAATATACTGTTCCATTTTGTACCAGACTCTCATCTATCGATATTTGAGTCGATTATTTGACCTCCTCACTTACGATTTGCACGATGTATAATTAGAGGAGGGAGACCGCGTTAAAACGACAAGTAAAGCTCTTTGGCACTAAATAGTTTACTTCCGATGATGTCATGTGACGTGACATGTACAGCAACTTGTGTGACAGTACGCGCCGCCATAGCGCTCGGAACGAAACTGGCAGGACAAGATATTGGTGCAAGCTGGCAGGAACTGGCAGTCTTCAAGTTATCGACAAATATCAATTGTGGGTGCATCTACTGTATGAGTGTCATCTTCCTTGACTCGTGTTGTTCAGCTATTATTTTAGGGTCCTTTAATTCGACACCCTACATCCTTGTCCACTGTCCACTGGTCACTGACCTTCTGGTCAAGTTTCCTAATGACAACTACCTCTCCAATGCTATCTGAGCGCATTCTTCCAACTCGTAGAGCTGCCAAGGTGGCTTCCGCTGTATTTGCAGATCAGCTTCAAAATTCGCCAGGCCGCTCGGATGATGAGCCTGAGCCATCAGACTCGTTCGGAGAACCTACATCGCGCAGGCAGCCTAATGTAAAGTACCGCTATAATGCCAAGGGGAAATTCCGCGCTTCACCGCTCAAGCAGACAGACAGCCCGTCACCATCCTCAAAGCGTCAGCCCCAAGCAAAGCACAAACGTAAACCCAAGCCTATGACTCCCTCACATTCCCAATCATCTATACACTCCAAAAAACGCAAGGCCTCTGCTTCTCTTTCGGATAGGGAGGACACAGTGAGCAGTCTCACAGCGTTGTCACCCTCGCCATTTTCGAGCCTCCCGACAAGCCCGCATGTCCCGAACAAGAATCTTCCCCCACATTCCAATACGCCACTTCAGAAACTTTCTACTCGAGGTGGCTCAATGCGCTCTATTGGAAAATCCAGTTCCAAGGCAACCAGCTTCTCACAACCCCTGAGCCGATCTTCTCTAAGGAAAAAGAAGGCGGACAACGCAAAATCTTCTGGCCAAGTTAATGAGCGTCGCTTCGGTGACGTCGACACTTTAGTTTGGGTCCTCGTGAATGACTCAGGGGTTGTTGCGACCATGGTTGACCATGATGACGATGATATCGAGTTGCTGGAAGAACAAATGTGGTGGCCTGCCAGAGTGAGTATTTCCAATCCTGCTGCAAACTTTTCTGTTTAAAGCAATTGGTTCAGATCGTACAAAAGGAACCGCTTCGTGTGACATTTTTTGGCGACCTGGCATTATCTCGAGAACCCTCGACGATTACCTCTCCTTCTGAGTCCATCATCAAACCTATTCATAATTTATCTGGCGAAAAGCATTTCTCCCGCGCAACCTTCCAGGTTTCGTCTCTTAGCTCGTCTGAATCCTCAAAACCCCCTCCTCGCAAGAAAACCAAGACCGACATTTGTGAGAGATGGGAGGCGGCAGTGAAGGCTCTGGAGCATGCAGATGAGCTCAAGCGCGATGGCATGCCCGAAATGATTTCCGCTTACACCGGCGGGACTTTTTCCTCAGAAGATGAGGACATGGACGACTTCCGCGGCGCAGCCCCAGGCCCACTCTCTCAAGAATCCAAGGCTATTAAAGGCAAAGGCAAGGCTAAGGTTACGCCTCGTGACGAGTTCGAGGTTCCCACCGACCGTGCCTGGTCTCCTCCCCCTGCGGACCCGACGCTCCAATTACCTGGCGAGCTTGTTCTCGCGCAAGCACCACGAACGAGAGGTAACAAGTACTGGCCCGCGCAGCTCTTGTCGTATGTCCCGCCAACGAAGCCAGGCGGGAAGGAACGCTATCGTGCAAAATTCCTGGACGATCAGGAGTACGACCTCAACCGGGATAAATTCTGGACCTCCGAGGAACAAGAGTTTATTACATGTGACATGGGCGAGTTCGAAAGCGCCGTCCAGGATATCGAGGCACCAGATTCAGAGGACGAGCGGGACGAATTGGAAGATGGGGAGCGGAGTCCCACTCCACAGTTGACTGATTCGCCGGATGATTTTGCGGACCTACCGATGCGTGCACAGTTGGCGTACGTGAGGCCTGTATTACAGGCCATCTTGCAAGGGAAGTATGCCCCGGCAAGCAAGAAACACGAGGCTTTCATGCGTGGGGGCGCTGCTAGATCCAGTCTGATGAAGCGGGCAGCGGTAAGAGGGGGTCTGGATCCAAACGAGGTAAAGCAGTCGCAAAGGCTGATATCACGGTGGGCATTTGGGGAAGGGTATACTCGTAGAGCCAAGAGAGGAATTGAACCTCTGGTAGAGGTCGTGCAACGTCCGGAGCAGGAGACCGCACTCCATACAATTGCTTTGGCAGCCATTGGTGATGGCTTAGCAGAGGCTGACACAGGGAGAGCAGACAAACCATCCGCTACTTCCGACCGTGTGGGCCACGATAATCTGCCTCAGCCTATGCCTCCAAGCGACGTTGGCAATCAAGCTGATGCAGCTGATGCAATGGAAGTTGATAAGCCTGACCAGGTTAGCTCCATCTATGTGCCTTTCTATTTATCACTGATGGTGTGTATTCTTGCGTAGCCTGATGCTTCCTCTGACCCGACGGCAGATGAATTGCATCATGCATCATTGCAACACAGCGAAAGCTGCACAACTGCTTTGGTAGCCGATGGCGATGGTTCGGCAGAGGCCGGAGTCAGAAATACAACTTCTGAAGGCATTGGTAATGATATCATGTCTCAACCTATACCTCTTAGCGACATTCGCAATCAGGTCGATGACGATTCAATGCCAGCTAATCAGGTTGGTTCCTTATTTCTTTTTGTTGTTAGTGGCCTAATTTTCTGCTTAGGCTGACGAACCTTTGGAACTGATAACGAATGAATCGCGGCATGGGAACGCACGCAGCGCAACTAATTTGACCCTCGGTGGCTTGGCAGACGAGATATCTGACACTCTTGACAGTACAGGCAACGATGGCAAGTCTCAGCCTATACCTCTGAGCGACATCGGCAATCAGGTCGATGACGCTGATGCAATGGCAGTTGACAAACCTGTTAAGGTTAGCTCTTTCTATGTATTTTCCGTTCGTCGTTGATATCACGTCTTTTTACATAGGCCGACGATTCTTCTGAGTCGAAGATAAATGAATTACCTCCTGCACCATCACATGATCAACCTCCTGCAGCCAAGGAGGATACTCCAGAGCAGGTAGGACTTATATTGGTTTAATACGAGTCCAAGAAACGAAGTGACATCGTTGCCTTAGTCGGATCTCACTAGTATTCCAGACTTATCGGTCGTTGGGGAGGTGTGCTCTCTATGTTATCTTCACATCGTGTGGTCATTCATCGTTTCCATAGGTTGAGTCGTGTATACCTCCACTCGACCAACAGCGACCAGTAGGCTCTCAGGAATATGAAGCATTATCAACTCTTGACAAACTTGATGTGCGTATCATGCTCTATAAAACCATTGTCACAAATTCGAACTTGTTCCTTTCTCCCAGTACTGCGTGAACATTCTTCTTCCTGAGGCAATCCAGCAGTTACTCCTGTGGCGGTCGGGTGAGCGGACTTCGGCCTCTCTTCTCTCTTCCGAGGAAGAGGAAAGGCTGCATGAGCGTGGTGAAGCAAAGGCGCAGGAGACGGATTGGGTATATGACTTGCTTCACCTGAGGGAGGCGCAGGCGCGCTTGTGGGGCGTGGATCTGAAGGCCAAGAGTAAGGACAAGCATAAAAGCAGTGGTGCAAAGGGTGGGACGCGTTTGAGGCCTCGCAGGGCTACTATTTTGCGATGATGATCTGCAAAGATGGTTGGCTTATATCGTATTTGCGACGTTTGTATTTAGTGTCGACATACTATCTAGTTCCTGGATGCAAACAGTGAAAACCTAGGTCAATGAGCGATGAGTGTACTTTACGCTTGAAGTATGTAGGGTAGTTGGTACTACATATTACCCATGTAGTCGGTTGTTTGCTGGTATTAAGTCGAGGATCATGGGCGCCTTGTTGAGCTGGTGCATTTAATTCTTCACCGCTGGGCCTTGGTCTATGCCAACCACGACATCGTCTGATTCTTGGCTGGCTGCACGCCGGTTTGGAATTGTCATAGACGCTGGCTCGTCAGGATCAAGACTCCAAATATATAGCTGGGAGGATCCCAAAGTTGTACTCAGCGCGCAGGGAGATGTTGTACGGAATAAGTTGCCCAAGGTCGAGAAAGGTGTTCAGGAAGGAGAGGATTGGATAATGAAGGTTGAACCAGGTATAAGCCCGATGCCTCCTCGTGTCATTCGCCTAACCTTGTTATACAGGCCTTTCTACATTTGCCGATAACCCAGAGGGTGTATCCGAATACCTTGCACCTTTAATCGCACATGCTCAATCTCAGATTCCTCCTTCCCTCCAATCTGAAACTCCCCTGTTTCTCCTTGCTACAGCCGGTATGCGGCTTTTGACACCGGTGCAGCAAGCGCGGGTGCTCAGTGCCGCATGTACGTATCTCAGAGGCGCCTCCAGCTTCCGCATAGACAATGAGTCGAAAGACGGTCCGTGTGGGTCCAGCGTGCAGATCATTACGGGCGAGGAGGAAGGCTTGTATGGGTGGATAGCAGTGAACTATCTCATGGATGGGTTTTCTGGAAAGGATGAGAAGACCACCTTCGGCTTTCTGGATATGGGAGGTGCTTCGACTCAGATAGCGTTTGAGCCATCTGATACGCAGTCGGGAGACAATGAGAACCTGGTCGACGTTCGGTTACGACTACTTGGCGGGGATGAAGTTAATCACTCGGTTTTCGTCACTACCTGGCTAGGCTATGGCACCAATCAGGCACGAGAGCGATATGTGACGAAGGCCGTCGAAGATTTCCAAACGAATTGGCTTGAGACCGCAGAATCTCGACTTATACCTGATCCATGCCTCCCAAAAAATCTGACGCTTTCCGAGACACTTCACGTTGAAGGGTCGCGTTCAACACACGAACTTATTGGGACAGGCTCTTTTACTCAGTGCTTGGATCTTACTGCTCCCCTTCTCAACAAAAACGCACCCTGCAATACTGCTCCATGCCTCTTTGACGGGGTGCATGTTCCTCCAATCAACTTTGCTTCGTCCCACTTCATTGGTGTCTCCGAGTACTGGTATTCCTCTGAACATGTCTTCGGGCTAGGCGGCCCGTATGATTATGTGCAATACGAACGCGCTGCGACCGAGTTCTGCGGGAGGGATTGGGGTGGTATAGTTAAGCAACACGAGCTGTCACGCGCCCAGGGTATCCGAGGCGGTGATGGGGAAGTTATCAAGAACGGAGAGGTTGTGGAGGTCGGGAAGTGGGACAAGAATGTGGAGCTTCCGAGGCTGCAAATGCAGTGTTTCAAGGCCGCTTGGATAGCCAATGTGCTACATGAAGGAATTGGGATCCCTCGGATAGTAGACCCAGGAGGAAATTCGACAACGAGCGGCGAACAAGTGGCACACCAAGCTGAGACGAAGGGTTTGGGAAGACCTTTATTTCAATCTGCTGACTCCGTGGGGGACATCGCCATTAGCTGGACTCTCGGTAAAATGGTGTTGGAAGCGAGCAAGGAAATCAAACCGTCTTCAAGCAGCAGCAGGCCGCTGGCTGATCCTGTAGATGATATCCCCACGAGTACACCCAATCCTCCTATCAAGCCCATTCGACCGTTCTGGGATCTTGATGTGTTGGAAGAACATGTTTCCCCACACCTGCCAGCCTCGTTGACCCGCGAATCTTTGGGGTTTTCATTAATCACCATACTCTTTTACGCCATTATCCTCACTGTGGTAGGCTACATCGTCTTCCGCCTGCGGTATCGATTGCGCGTTACTCGGAGACGCATTCTACGCGGCTCGTTCAAACGTGCCGACTTGGACGAAGCCTATGCAATGGAGGAGGGAGTGGGGACATCACATCCTCCTTCTTCTTTTCTCCCCCCATCCCTATTACGACCCTTTCGGCGCATTGTGTCCTCGACATTGACATCTCGTCCGGGATTGACTCCTATCGCCACCTCGCTCCAATCTCAGACGTCAGCACCCTCACCTCCTCCGTATCATCATAGCTATGACGGGTTCAGTACGTCCACTTCCACGTCACATACCTCTCGCGCTTCTTCGCCTACCGACGACATAATAACGGCGAACAGCGTATCTTCGCTGTCTTCTATCAACCCACGTTCGCGAACTTCATCGCATGCGAACTTGACACTATTTCCGCGACAGACTCTTTCTCGTGCAAACAGTTTACTGCAGTTACCGGATGAGTGAATATGCATTTTACAGACCCAGAGTTAAACCTATCATTCTTCTTGGGCTGCATAGACATCCCATTGCTTGCAGGGGTTGTGTTACAATTATACCTCGCGTACTACTTTCTATGCTTGAACCAAGTTAGCGATGTATGTATTGTTGACTGACCTTTGCTAAACTCTTTTGACTTTATCGTAATATGTAGTACTAGTACTAGGCGAGGTCAAGATTTGACTGTAAGTAAAACCCTTTGTTCGAGCTCAGTCGTTGGATTGTACTCAATTCGGTGAATTGCTTGGTGCAATGAACGTACATGTCACCACTACAGCATCGAGCGCTAAGCTCGTGTGCTTCCATTTCATCCTACATTACAATCCCCTCGAGTCTCGATTCATCAAGCTAGCCCTTTATTGATGAGTCACTGGGATGAATGTTAGTGGTTTACCCTCTCCTACACCCTCACCTCATTATTAATAGTTCCTCGAGGAACTTGGGAGAAGCTGTCCCAGGTCGCCGTCAAAGGAGCTGTACACGACTCCCGCGAACGCCAGCCTCATCCGAAATGTTTGGAAGGGACTCGGGTGACTCTTCTCAACAATATCTACCAATTACTGGATGACCGAGAGAAGAGCCGCATCATTTGGCTGAATGGCACCGCGGGCGTCGGGAAGTCTGCTGTAGCGTTCACTGTAGCTGAAAGGATGAGGGGACTGAAAGTGGGAGAGACCAGCGACTCAAAGCGGCTAGCCGGATCGTTCTTTTTCTCGCGCGAGCACACGAAACGCTGCACGAGTGGTTATTTCTTTGCGACACTAGTCTATCAGCTTGCCAGGAATTTCCCCAGCGTCCGGGAGGACGTGAATACAGCTATCCGCGAGGATCCTGAACTTCTAGACCCCGATAAATCACTTCGCGAGCAGATGGAGGCGTTGTTTCTACAACCTCTCTGTAAGCTTCGATTCAGATTGCCGCGAGACAAGAGTCCGCCTTTATCATTTGTTGTTGATGCCCTTGATGAATGCGCTGAAACCGAGCTTGCTGATCTGGTCTCCCTTCTTGGCGAAGCTCTTCATAATCCCGATCTGCCCGTGATCCACATTCTGCTCACGAGCCGCTCGAAAGCGCATATCTGTGAAGCCATTCGCGAAGAAACCCTGCGCCCGCTGGTCTACGAGATACCAGTGAACACCTCTGGGAAGGGTGTCGCTCCTATCATATCGCTAGACGGTGCAGATGTTGACAATGACATCTATATTTTCCTCCAGCATTCCTTCAGAAAGCTGCGAGCTC
>LVVM01004917.1:2533-16049 GCA_001882365.1 Rhizopogon vesiculosus | reverse complement strand
TTATAGAGCGGGTGTGTGCTGGGGTGGGAGGCGATTCTGACGATTGTAGGTTGCAACTTGCCAACGACTTGCAGGCATCAAATGAAACCTGTCTCAAACTTGGAGCTAGTACTTAATCTTGAGATGTTTTCATTTATTGCCTGCGATGCTAGCCAAGAACATCATTACCTTCATCGATTGCAGGATGTGAGTAGCGTAGCTCCGCTCTTGGACTGATTCAGAGTGGATCAGGCCTGTCCTCGTTCGTCTCCCCAGATCGCTTCGGCTATTAATAAGTCATAGTAGTTTACTAGATACACACGTCCTCAAGGCTTGTGCCGATTTTCCAACTTGGTCGCTCAAATAGACCCGTATTCGTACCATCCACGAGAATATTGCACATGGAGGTTGCAGAGGGCAAGACCCCTAAGGCTAAATATACCAAGGCCAAGAGTGGTCCTAAATGTGCCCTCTCCGCGTACATGTTTTTCAGTCGAGATTGGATGGAAAGAATCAAAACCGAAAACCCAGATCCTGGTTTCCAGAACCACTTGTTAAGTTAAACGATACCACAGTCCCGGTACTATGCGTGCTGGAACACAATCGTGATCGCGGATCCCTTATTAGCTTCCGAGATCGACAACAGTCTACGCTGCACATGAATAACATAGCCAGAATCGTCATTCTACTTCTTGCGCTCCCAAAGCCCGGTCGAGTGACACAAACCACAGCCTGTCAACGAAATGGAACTGAGGAAGTTGTATTCTCATGGCCTCGTGTCCAGAGTGGCAATGCTGATGCGTACGCGTTTGAAGCAATCACAGCGGACATCACCATTTGTCCATATACTGCAGGATATGGTCCTGATGCACGGGAATCCTGTCGCGCCTCGGTGGCTATATTCGCACCTGGGTGGCCAGTGGCCACTACCATTGAGGAGTCGATTCGTCCTAGTCCTCCATACTTGTGCAGCAAGGCGAATGGTCGTAAGGTGCCATAGTTGCGTGATTTTGTGGGAAGGCCTCGAGCGGCGGCAGAACCTGTCATGCTTGAAGGTATTATGAACAAGCGCCGTGTGGTGTTCACTCAGTATAAGCCAATTACGTGACTCAGGGTTATTATTGCCTCGTGCGCCCACAAGGATATTCATCGAGGGTGCTCTAAGTAGTAATAGAGTCGAAGGGCAAGCGCGTTGGCGAGTAGGAAGGTAGGGTCCTGAAACTGCGGCAGAGGAAGGCTTATCAAGCATGAATACGGGGAACGGACACGTCTGACAGGTGAAAGATATAAACATGAAGGTTTGGACTCAAGAACATTGTTATTTTCATCGATCGCAGGAGCATTTGAGCGGCGTAGCTCCGCTCTTGGATAATTCAGAGTGGACCAGGCACGTGCCCTCGTTCATTTCCTCAGATCGCTTCAGCTACTAGTAGTAATAGTAGTAATATGTATGCTAGAGACACCCATTTTGGAGTCTTGTGCCAACTTTCCAAGTTGGTCTTCTCTCATGCAGCTCAAATAGACCGTACATCATCCGAAAAGCTGCCTTATTTATAATAGGTTGTACTCGTTCAAAGACATGGTGTTGAACAAATGCTTCTTGCAGGATCGAGCCTTCCTCTGCACAAAACTATATAACTATGTAAGTTTGCTATGTGTATAGCTGTACGAGTTCGAAGTGAAAATGATTGGGACCGGGAGTGAGTTTCTAAGGGGGAAGAACTACCACTACTCTGCTGCTGGATGTACAACGCGAATGAATCCTTAAATATGTAGTGGGAAGGGGGTGACGTTGTAGGGTAACGATAGCGAATAGAAATGTTGACAGTGGCGCAAAGAATGGAGTACGGTATGAGACGTAAAGAAAAAGGGTTTCCGTCACCAGGGGACTACGAGTCCTTACAACTAAGTATCAATGTAGAAAAGGCTCATAACAGATAGTTTGTGGTGCCTTACACGTCGGCTGCCTCGCACGCCGAGTCTCCTTAGCTATGTACTCAAGTGCCATCGCGAAAAGTCACGAACGCGTCAAGTAACGCGTGACAAGCGCTCTCTTCCTTGATTCTGAATACCTTTATCAAGTTAAAAATTCGTGTTCTTCACTAGTGTCTCCTGTGCCTGAACAGCCCGAGTCCTCCTTCACTTTTTGAACTTGCCTATAAAATGCCAGGTCCATGCAACTCGAAAAAAGGGAAGAAGGTACACGTGAAAAAGAACAAGAAGTGTACTACATCAGTCACACAAGCTACGACTCCTCTAGAACCTCCTCCCTCTGTTCACGAGCTTGTCCCACTTTCAAGTGATATTGATTGCCCGAGCGATGGACTTGCACATACACGACCTCCACATATCCAGGACCTCCATGACGATTTCCTTCCGAGTATCCATGATCCGGGTAACGGTCCGCGAGTTCGCGACGTTCGGGCGTTCCTATCTTCATTCTTTGCCCAGCCTCCGTCACTGGACGACCCACTATGTGCGGAATTCTCTCAGAAGGAGGTGCTTCAGATGCTCTGTACCACACTGCCAAAGGAAACTGCCATGGTGAGTGCTACGTGAGGAAGCTAGCGAGCTGACAAAGTGATTTCTCCAGATCCTATGGTACAATAAGAGCCGTGCTGCTAGCCGCATCTGCCCATCATGCCGACGTCTTTATCGCCTCGGTGACATTTTGCCAGACCTAACTCAGGATGGCGAACAACACACCAACGAAACGCGTTCACCTTTACTTGTTCGGGAACAAGAGATATCGGGTCTTTGTATGTACTATTGTTTAAAGTACAGTGGAAGCGGGCTGACTGGCATAGGTTCGCCTGTCTGTTTCATCCTCGCATCGTTTGAGTATCCAACTGCAATTAAGACGACTTGGGGTAGAACAGCAGATGAAATTGATGACTTTACATGGGACCTTCTCAACGGTCCTGGAGACGGACGAGGCGACAAGGGGCTCAGTCTCCTCCTCAAAATGGCGCGATTACCTGACCTTGGCCTGGGACAGCTCTGTCTACCTGACATTGACTTCGATGTGGAGTCAGAAGATGAACCTATTACATATCACAGGCTGAATTATCAACCTGATAAGTTTTCCTGTTAGTGTTCTCATCTGTTTTGGAAGGTGAGCGAAGGGGCTTTGGAAAGATTTGATGGACGCTCATTGTCTTCAGATATCCAGTGTTTATTATATATACCTCGTTCATGCTAGATACCGGGTCTATTTATGAGTAGTGTCTTGATAAACCAATGCAGCGGAAAGACATGAGCCTATCTGTCCGTGTGTAATACTGAATGAGTAGTGCGGGCCGGAATGAGCGTGGGTTTGTTGAAATATTTATTATGTCAGCGAGAGTCCGTGCCCCATTCCCACGGTTGATAGGTGGCTGGCCTTATACAAGGCTCCCACCCGCCAAACATCCCCTCAGCCAACCTTGCCTATAGCTGTACTGTGGTCCTCACCCGCCTAAATTCAAACCCGTGCAATACTCACCGTAGTACACACCAACGGTCAGTCCTCTTATTTTATTTTTTTGTTAGCTTCAATTTGCTTCATGGATGTCCTGCGATATCCACCACCGTTCTCTCCATCGTCGTCCGTCGTTGAGCTGGTGCGGAACTGAAGGTGGGCACCGGCCATGTTTGTTTGGCCACCGACGCGTTGACGCGCATCGCGTCTTCTCGTGTCGCACTCGATTTCCTCTATGTCTCTCATGTCAACGACGTGTTGAATCGATCGCTCATGCGTTTTCTGCGTCGTAGATGCCCAGAGCAGCAAAGGAACCCACTAAAACTAAGGTTCGTCTCATATGCTCCGTTTATATTAGCCTTAATTCCACGATCTTCCCTGTGCATCGCACACCACCCATAACAATGTTGTGCTGTTGAATTTTTTTAATTTTAAAATTGACCTCGCTTGGTCATCGTCATCGACCATGATGTTGACTGATTCTACAGCGCAAGGCTGCAGAAGGCAAGACCGCCAAGGCTAAACCTACCAAGGCTAAGGGTGGTCCTAAACGTGCCCTCTCCGCGTACATGTTCTTCAGTCAAGATTGGAGGGAAAGAATCAAGACCGAAAACCCAGATGCTGGTTTCGGTAGGTCGCAATGTTTCTTTCAACCCTTTTAATTTTCTAATACCCTCATCATAGGTGAGGTCGGCAAACTGCTAGGCGCCAAGTGGAAGGAGCTCGATGAGGAGGACAAGCAGGTTCGTTCAAGCTTTCTGACTAACCGTTGTGGGTGCTGACATGTCGTAACAGCCATATATTGAGTTGGCCGCCAAAGATAAGGCAAGGGCAGAAGAAGAGAAGACATCGATGGCTGCAGTATGTATTTTTGCACTTTCTCCGTCGTCGCACATTGATCATCTCCTTACAGGCTGCTAAATCTTCAGCAAAAGAGAAGAGCGATGGGGAAGAGGCAGCCGATGAAGAGGAAGACTAATCCTCACCGTCTCCTTCCCGTTTTCTTCTAACATAATCGTAAACCGTTGACGTTGCTGCGTATATTAACTTCCTATGCGAGACATGCGACATTCTTAACGCACTCCACATGTCTTCGTACTGTCCACATATTTCTCTCTCCATTCATGTTGCTATTCATGTCTTGTGTTTGCACATTTATGTTCTGCATGTTGTCCCTCGCTACTTCAGAAAAGATTGTATTTCTGTACGATCAACCTTCGGGGAGATGTTAAACCTGTGAGATGGTACCTGTAACCTGCGAGCACCGCACGAGCTACAATAGCCGTTGGCCCGTTGGTACACAGTGGCAGTGACCCCATAACTGGATACACGTGATTGTGACACGGATGTCATGTGACTCATTATAGAACGAGTCGCGCCCAAACTCGGAGTGCTCCTTTTTCTCTCACCAACACCACGTCAAGTAACCTGATCATTAGTGATGCCACAGCGAGCTGAGAACACGAAACCATCTACATATGGGCAGAGTGAGTCTCTGTATCTCAGCACCAGTTCGTGAGCTGATCATACTTATGCAGGAAACCTCGTATCTATCCCTGCACCCCTAGGTTTGGGTAATTTTCATGCAAATAGAACCTGGATCTCATGCATTTGTTTCCTTCCGCATAGAACCGGACTCCGATCCAGAATTCAACCCAGGGACTTTCATCTATGAGACTAAGAAACGCGGCAAACATAAAACGACTGCCGGGAGGGACGCGTCCCTATCTTCCCCTCGCAAAAGACCAAGTGACGTCCTCGGAAATCTCGAGTCAATATCTAGAAGTCGTGAGTTGATCGTTTGGGAGTGACGGGTTCTACGACTTGACGGTTATTTTAGGGAAACGTAGACCGATGGACCCGGAGGCGGCTAGACAGCACAATCCACTGAAAGAGTTCTTTGGTTCGTTAAACTACTCATGTGACGTGCAGCGTTTATGCTTATTGTGAACAGATGATGACCTTGGACTGCAGTCTGCATCTGACGACGACGAAAATGACGACGAAAATCCTGAAGATGGCGACTCGGCAGAAGAGCAGGAGTCTGAAACTGAGCAGCCGATAACACTCAGAACGATGGTTGCATTTATGAAATCAAAAGAGAGTACCCCTGTTGTACATGCAAAAACTCCGGTTGATGGTGATTCCGCTACTGGCAAGCCTACGTTGGACATACTTTTTTGCCACTGTTAACGTGTACACTTCTTCAGAACCTGAATCTGAGCCTGAAATTGCTCGCGTTTCGATGAAGCGGAAGTCGCCTGCATCGGACCAGATTTTTCCAGCTTCGAAGCGAATAAAAGCACCTAGTCCAAATGGTACGCCTTCACTTATACTCACACAAAAGTCACGTCATAATACTCTATAGACGACTCTGAAACCGAACCCGAGTCCGACGCGGAATTGCAGATAGTTTCAAAGCAACTACCGCCAAATACATCGAAGCTGCCAGAATCCAATTCAGAGACAGAGCCCGAAACGGAGGACGAAACCGAAATGTACTCTAGTTCAGTAAGGCGAACTTCATTGCTCAGACCTTCATATGCTAACAGAGATGTAGACTTTAAATCCGAGACCTGGCTTCCCACTTACCCCTGGTCAGAGTCCTCTCGGTCCTCTAATATTGGACAAACGCGAGGGCATTATGGTACCCGGGTCAATCAATACATATCTCCGAGAATATCAGAGGGAAGGTGCCCTTTTTTTCTGGGAGCTATATAACAAAGGACGTGGGGGCTTACTGGGTGATGACATGGGTCTTGTCAGTTCGAACGCTCTCGAATTTCTTTTCCTCTGAATTGACTTTCCGTTTGCTTAGGGTAAAACCATCCAAGTAATATCGTTTTTGTCAGCAATCATGAAGAAACACGGGGACGAACGCGATATCGACAGACGGCGAAATCATGTGTCGAATCTTCAGGATGGACCGGAGTGGAGGAAACGTCGCACTTTACCACCGGCGAATAAGACCTGGCCCACATGCCTCATCATTGCCCCTACATCCGTAGTGCCAAACTGGGAGCGTGAGTTTGAGACAGTGAGTGCCAACTATTAATCTATAGCCACAATGTCTCACACCGCTACTTCAGTGGGGTTATTTTGAGGTCGGATCGTATACAGGTTCGAAGAAAGAGCGGGAGGATGTCTTGACTGATTTCAAAATGGGCCGGCTCGACGTTGGTACGCTCATGAGATCACCTTTTGTTTTCTTTCTTGCTGATATCCTTGAGAAACAGTGCTCACTACATTTGAGGTTGCCCGCAGGGACATCGCTCTATTGGACGACCTCGCTTGGTCTGCCGTCTTCATTGACGAAGCGCACAGAGTAAAGAATCCAAAGTCGAAGATTACCGTGACGTTCAATCAATTCACGTGTCTTCGCCGCTTTGGCCTGACGGGTAAGACTGTTGTGCTACTGAAAGACTGTCTGATGCGATGGGGAATTTAGGCACGACCATTCAAAACAGCTACATGGAAGCATGGACGATACTTGACTGGACCAACCCTGGCCGGCTGGGAACCAGCAAGCAATGGAAAGGTTACATTGTGAAGCCATTGACGATAGGTCAATCTGCGAGTGCGACAGAAGAGGAGAGGACAAAGGCTTTGGTGAGAACAGATGTTACGTCCTATAACTAATACTGATAATTCGCAGTCGGTCGCTATTACAGTCAGAGACAAAGTGCTACCTAGGTTCTTTAAACGGAGGTATGTGTGGTCAGTGAACTTCCTGCAAGTGTTGTCTAAAAACAATTCACTAGAACGAAAGACATTATCAAGCACCAAGTACGAATCATCACCATGGTATACAATCCTAAGCTGAATATAACGATTAGCTACCCACGAAAACAGACGAAGTCGTCTTTTGTCCACTCACACCAATACAGATTGCCGTGTACAGACGCATCTTGAATATGCAGCCGGTGCAGAATCTCGTCAAGAAAGACGAACTTTGCGATTGCGAATCCGAGGACAAGTTGGTTCTCTTTTTCAATTCCCGAGCATGATGATTAGAACCGCTTTCCGTACAGACGCAAGGACTGCTGTCATCCTATCGAGAAGGGAGGTGTTCTCAAGTACATGTCAATACTTATCAAGATATCGAATCATTTAGCATTAATACTTCCAGGTAATGTCCCCAGTCTGACTTAATTATTTCACTATTTAACCAATGTTCACACCTACTAGCCCCAAACGATAGCCCAGAACAAGTACGTGGGTGTTACCAGTCAACTGTATGACGCCTCATGATCCTTCTAGACTATACGAAATCGGGAACTTGCTGAAGTAGCTTTCCCAGGCCAGCCTATACCAAAGTACGGGACTGCCATGCTGTTGCCTCAGTACTGCGGGAAGTGGGTTGTAAGTCATCGTTTAATGAATGTATCTCCTGCACTGCATAATATACCCTGACAGGTACTCGATACCCTACTAAGAGAATGGAGAAAAGACCGCACGAACAAGGTCCTTATATTTACAAAATCCGTCAAACTGCTCGACATGTTGGAATTTCATCTCAATACCAACAGTGCGCACAAGGCTTGTTCAGCATTAATCGTGTACTAATTAATCACTAGGCTATGGCTTCCTAAAATTGGATGGATCCACCAAGCAGAATGATAGTAAGAGACGATCCCATCCATTGTCATTGTCGCTAACATCTGCTCCAGGGATGCCTATGATCGATAGATTTCACAGTGACACAGACGTCTTCATATTTCTCATTTCCACTCTTGCTGGAGGAACTGGCCTCAACTTGACTGGTGCAAACAAAGTGGTCATTTTTGGTGAGTTCAGACACTTTGTTTCGACTGTTCGGGCTCAAAAGATTCTGTAGATCCCAACTGGAGTATGTACTTGCGTGATTCTATTTGACATTGACTCATGGCCGCATAGATCCTGCCCATGATCTACAAGCTATGGACAGAGCATATCGCTTTGGGCAGACACGCGACGTCTTTGTGTACCGCCTGCTCGGAGCAGGCTCGATTGAGGAGTTGATATATGCAAGGCAGTTGTACAAGCAACAACAGATGGCTATCGGGTATCAAGCAAGCGTGCAGACAAGGTATTTCAGAAGATCAAGGTTCAAGTGCAGGATTTGAATCTCTCCCCTAGGTATTTTTCTGGTGTTCAAGGTGACACTTCCAGACAAGGAGAGCTGTTTGGTATCAAGAACATCTTCAAGCTGCATGAAGATACCCTAGCGACCAAGATGGCCGTGCGTTGATCCGTTATGATCAAAGACATTGATTCAGACCCACCGCAGATCGAGAAAGCAACTATCATGGAACTAGACTGGGCTCTAGCTCATCTGAATTCAAAATCGAAGAAAACAGCGAAACCCAAGGCCGAGGACTGGGTGTATGAGGCCGATTCTAAGAGCGGAAAGGAAGAAGTAAGTCATCTCTCAATCTGTGTCACACTATCTAATCACGGGGTAGGCCGATTTGCGGGGGCTGAGTGCTCTTCTGTTCGATGACGGTTAGTTTCAGCTGTTGTCATATTGCGAGAAGACTGACTCGTGTCTTGAAAGAACCCCCGGAAGTTGCAGACGATAATGACATCCACAAGACACTCAGCGCAATAGGCGTCAAGTATAGTCACCGCAACGACGACGTACTATTACCAAGTCGTATCGAAGAAGAGCGTTCTCGAACTGCACTCAAGGTCAGTATTCTGAAATTCGTCATTGGGTTTAGTAACCAACGCGATGGCAGGAGGCGAAGAGGAAAAGAGTAGCCGCCAATAAACTGAAGTCAGGGCGACAAGGCTCTCCCAAAAAATCAACAACGCCTGAACCACAATGGCCTCCGCGACGGAAACATCACAAGGCACCTCTATCTCCACAATCAAAGTGAGCACAGAGAAAGAAGTAATTTAACTCCTACTTATCACACGACGAAGGCTGGCCTTGCGACAAATCGCATTGATTGAACTAGGCATGATCAACAGTCCTCCCGACCTGCCTGTTTTCGCGCAGTCTTTGTGAGTAGCTATATGACGCCGCAGGGCCATCGGCTCATTTATTGTCAGCGCTCGTAAGTCAAGCGAAGAGCAAGATGAGATACTTGCGAAACTCGATGCACACGTCCGCAATAATTCTTGAATTCAGTAACGTGCGGTCTAATGAAACCCCCAATAGTAATATATGGCACTATCGTGCTGCCATTGAAGAGCATACACTTCTCGGACTGCTACGGAAGCATATAATTAGCAGACTGCAGTCATCGATCCATGTGCATACCTTATTGCTAACTTAAACGAGCGGATTGGCTAGTTGCTTCACATGCTGCATATATACACTGCTAACGCTCATGAGTCAATAATCAACATAGACGATGTTTGAAAGCCGGAAGCATTCATCGGCACCTATCCAGGCGCCTCACATGTAGGCCTCCTGTTAATATCCAAGTCCAAGTGAACGTTTTCATTCCTGCCAGAAGTTCGCGAGTACTATCCAAACGTCAGTACCGTACGACAAGTTCTACTTACAGTTCGTGACGATAGTGCGCGAGCGCGATGAGGTCCCACTGCGAAATAACCAAGGTAAACTGCATCCCAAAGCCAAGCCCATTGGCGTATCGAAATGGTTAGAAAACCTATATCTTCAAAAACATGTGGTCTGTGCAATATATCACTGCGGACATGGTCTTTAAACGATTCTGCGTTTAACTTGCGTAGCCGCACCAGTGCCTGACATGCAGAAATGTGGCGAGATGGATTGAAGTAAGTCGTACCTTGAAGAAGCTGAAGGAGTGGTATGCGTGAGACGATTTCCTGTGAGTAGCACCATAATGAGCAGATCTACTGTATGAGAATGATACCGTGTACAGGGAATTGAAGCATGTTCTTATTCTGAGGGGGAAAAGTCGACCAACTCAATACGCGCTTACTAGTGTAGACCAGAGGATATTCTGTACCGAACAAGGAACTCGGACAGTGATATTGTGATCGCTGATTTCGGAATGTGGGGACCACCCCTTCTATCCTTACAGCGTCTTAGTGACGTCTTCGTTTGAAGTACAAAGCATCTGCATTCACCTGAAGAGTACCATGGGGCTTTGATTATGCTGTCCCGAGGTTCTCAACAAGACAGGGCGCGGGGAAGCAGTGGAAAATTTGTCGACAGGGTAAGCGCTCATCGCTATACCTCCATTGTACACCTATATTCGTGATGAAAATGACGACGTGCTCACTGCTGACGCCTGGTTTCGCGTACTTGCAGCATTATCGCTTATGTTCTACTCTCCGATTAATCGCCATTCAGAGGAGAGGATGTCCAGGAGAAGATTCGGGAAACCACCGAAGCCAAGATCGAGTTTCACGAGCGATACTGGAGCAAGATCTCTGATGAAGTTACGTTGTTGACTGGGTCGATATCAGCGCACGCACATCTAAGCCATAATTCAGCAAAGACATTTATTAAAGCTCTGTTGAATCTTTGAATCTCGATCCATCACAGCGGCCTACTGTCCAACTAGCTATGAACACCCATGTAACAGACATTCATCCTCCGTCTACCTCTGACGGTTCTAATAGTGGTCGACAATGCACAAAGCGTCTACCGAGCACGACGTCACATCTGGTCTCCGAGATAACTTCGATTGCCCGCAAGAAGTGGCGCTCTTCCATCATATTGGCGCGCGTCATTAACCGCTTCGGCAGGCGGCTCAGTAACGCCTCAAGTTCCGGCAGTGGTGGTTGGGGAGAAGACCACATGAACGGTGAAATGGCCGAGGACGACGCTGACTCTGAGGACGCAGGAGATGGTGAGACCAACGACCGGTCCAACCAAATAAAGGCGTCGCTGTCATTAGGAGGCATCAACTCGGGGTTGAACGAGAACGTGAAAGTCATAGGGCCGGATGAAAAGGAGATCAGTTGGGTAAGCGGGATGATTCCAGTTCCCTGGTATTTCTTTGACTGGTCCCAGGGAATTCAGTGTGAAAGGGAAGACAGCCTTTTCATCGCTTGCCACCTCTCGTGAAAGAGAACGGAGTTCACCGGGTGGACCGCGGGGATAACACAGAGTTGTACGTTGCAGCTGATGACGAGTCAGATTCGGAGCTGGATGTTCCAGGTCACTTTCGTAGAGGGAAGGCTCCTTGGAAGAGTTTCCCCCCACCTCCAATCAGCACAATTCATGGTGTGATACGTTATTTGGATTTTGAAGGTACTGTAACTACTGTCGTATTTCGGAGTTGTTCTCGACTATTATGGACTGATATATTATGTATATATGCTCGCCTTCTGTGCTGGATTGGATCATTTTGTCGAACGCTCAGTAGCTGCCCCGATGACTCTCCAACCGGAGAGAGTGCTCATCATCGGTGGTCTGAGTTTGTGACGTTGTGCAACTTGTATCCATTGTGGGACTTTTAGTGAAGTACAGCTCGTCGAAAGACAAGATGATATCGGCAGCATCGGGTGTGTCATCCTCTAGCGTGCAACGAACTCATCCATAGTGTAGGTATCAAAAACAAAGCCAAGTTCCTGCAGAAGATCATCGCCCGCGATAGTCCACACCTACATGCTTCGAGCTCATAGGCAACTACGTCCTACCCGAGTTTCTCTCGTTCTCAGAGCATCCTTTCCTATTCCACCCCCAAGTCCGCTCCCTGCATTCGCAGAGACTAATACCTACCTCAAGGCATTTGCATTGCCGTTCATCGAGAGCGGGCATATTCGTCCGAGTCACGAGGTCATCTGGGTAGAAGAGATCGACGGTGATGGATCATCATGGATGTATGGTTCACATGAAATACTGGAATAAAAGCGGTGGGACGACATTAGAAGAAACTTGGGATGCGGTGGACATCACGACGATGTGGTTTGACAACTCCTTCCTTTCTGACGTACAAGGTCTGCGAGGATATAGCACTAGCAACACAGCGAAATACAACATTCCATAACCTGGGCGGGCTCGCACGAAGGCTACGAAAGAAAGGTTCTACCCTGACTTCGAATTCCATCATAAACTCGAACTAACACATGACTTTACATCCCCAGCATGTGTTCGTCATCGGAAATGCAAACTCTCCAAATCAAATGAAATGGCCGCTCAGCTCGCGCTCATAGCTCGTACACTGGTATACAGATCAACTCGTTGAGTCTCCATATCCACATCATTGCCAGACCCTCGTATCCAAGACATGGGCCCCCCCATAACTCGTTATAGCACCACAACCAGCACCAGCGATAAGAACAAGATCACCGCACACCTTCAGGACAGGCCCTTCATCTCTAAATCCTCTACGCGCAAAATCCCACACTTGTATTCATAGGCGCAATTATGTCCTTGATTCCCTTCCTCGCAGATCTCACGAGCACCTGGCTGACGCTCGCATGGCCAGGAACCATTCCCTTACTCAGAACGTCTGAAGAAAGGCTGGTTTATGAGCGCGAACGACTGAACGCACTGGCTGGACAACGTATAGAGACCGAGGACCCTTCTACGCAGGTAAATTTTCCACTTTTTAAAACGAGACGAACTTTCATATGCTCAAACTATCAAACATGATATCGTAGGAACAAACTGGATAGTTTGTATGCGCAGAATGGGAGGCGGTTTGGTACGATATCTACACTTCCAGACCGAGGAGCACGATCGAATTGAACAGAATTGAACAGATAGATGCCATCATGATACCGGAACCTTAGTAATGGCATGAAGTGACTGGATCGCAATGAGTAGATCAGTGTAGGTTGCAATAGTGGCGTACGCATCATGAAAACATTTCTCTCCAAGCTCCAAATTAAGGTCCTCGCTCATCACCTTCACGAACTACATGAAGACGCAGGGCGCGAGGTTAAGGGCTGCTGGGGAGTTGAAAGGCATCCACCTCAATGTGTGAATGATATTGAAATCACACTTGAGATGAGATGAAGTGGCGGACACTGCAGCAGGATTTCAGTAAACATATTATTATTATTATTATTATTATTATTAGAACCCCGCCCTCCATCTATTTGAAGATCAGCGGGTGGTATGTACTCCGACACTCAGCTTTTACTACTTGCCAAGAACTCACCAATACTTTTAGAGCTTCACACGATATGGAATCTACCGAAGAC
>LVVM01004896.1:1835-14832 GCA_001882365.1 Rhizopogon vesiculosus | reverse complement strand
CACAGCAGTGGAGCTATGGACAGAAAAAAGGAAACGGGGGTAGATAACTATCCTTGCCGTCAAGAACACGACCTCAAGCCCTTGTCGTTAGATCATGACGCAGAGACGTTCATGATACTGATGATTGGACTGAGGAACACGTGGAGGTTTCTCAACCCATTCCTCAGTCCAATGATCAATCATCAGGCACCCATTCCTCAGTCCAATGATCAATCATCAGGCACCCATTCCTCCGCTCCTGTCCGTCACTGAATTTACAGACCGGCAGTAAATCAATTAATGAGCCTCCGGTGGCGTTTCGAGGTCGACATCAACTGCACGTGCCTTGTCCGATACAGGATAATTTGACGTGGTAGGCGTTTGCGCTGTGGCGGTCAAACATTGCTCAGACGTTTGACGAGCCATGTGAGCGACATGTGGCGCTGTCTGCCATTCAATTCAAGCTGGCAAACGACAAACCATGTGTGAATGTTGGACGGGAGTAGCCGAAAAATTATGTTTGTCAGACAGTTGGCGCCGTTTGGCGGTGTACCTCGTTTCATGATAGAATGCCGGTTCATCTGACATCTACGGCTCATTATCTGCTGAGCGCTCATAACAGCAGATCAGTGTAGTTTGAAAACAATCCCCAGATGACATTGTCAATGCGACTCTTACAATATGATACGATAAGATTACCATGTCCGCATCTCGGCAGACTCTCAGTGTCACTTCGCTGCTTCGGTTGCTTCGCCCTTGCTTTGTCCTCATCGAAAACGTGCTTCAGGCAAAGCCCGTACTTGCTCACAGCTTCGTGCTTATGACACTAAAACATTTCATACAAACTCTTGGGTGCACAGGACGGAGTCTTAAATCAGTACACAATACAGAAACCCAGCCAGCGGCCACGAATATTGTGGTTTCAATATGACCCACAGAGAGGGACGCAGACGGATAAATTGGAGAGGATGCAATGGGTACGCTTTCTGGATCTTCCCTATTTCTACTTGCTTATCCTAACTGGTGTATCTCTAGTATCCTCCATCTGTATCCCTAGCGGACAGTGTTTCTATTTATGATATCTGCGCTCACCATCTTTGTAGGTGAGAAGCGTTCCCTCTCTCCATCTCGCCATTTGTGCTGTATTACTGATCTTTCTCTCCTTGCACTGTTTCAGCTCTCCCCGCATCACCATCATGAACTCCCCGAAGGCGTCCTTCCGCTCTGTACTTGAAATCTCTATTCCGAGGCTTGAAAACATGATTTCATTATCGTTTTCTTGGAGACGGTTACTTCGCCATTCACGAAAGAGACGGTCTTTTTATGGTGGCGAAGTATATATTGCAGATAATTCTTCCTCAGTTTCGTCTGTGATGCTTGTCGGATCTCCGACTGACGAGACATGTACTAGTACCAAGGTGATCGACACACATGCATTATAGACTATTCGCTGATTCATTCTAAGCAGATGGTCCGTTTCGACAGCTCACCAACATACTTTTACACCAAGCACCGGATTAAAACACCCAAATCTCCTGCTAAGAAATCTGTATTGTGCTCCTGTCTTGTTGTAAATGTAGACCTTCCTCCCTTTCAATTTCCTTCTCGCGCTAATTAGTGCTATTGTTTGCAGAAACCCGACCCCTCCGCAGAGACTGTTTCGGATGACGTTAATGATGCCTCCGTATACGAAGACCGCCTCTCTACCTATCCTGGCTTCTTCTAGGACTATGAGGATCTTCTCGAGCGTGAGCATCTCGAACAGATCAAAATCGAAAACTCTCGATCCCCTTCTTGGCAACTCACCAAGTTTGGCTGCACCAAGATTGATCCCCAAGATTATTTATCGTTCTTCTTGTCCGAATACTTAGAGAAGAAAAGACGGAAAGATATTGAAGACCGATGGAAGGTCGTCTATGACCACCCGCTGACTCTACGCTGGCCTAGCTGGGAGATCGCTGAGCGTCCAGTCAAACCCCCTCCATGTATTCTGGCGACACCGCCGCGCCTTTTCGTTCCACGGCCTGTACCCGTTATTCTCAGCTGGCATCAGCGGATTGTATGTGACGTCACGGACATGCTGGTTGTACTTTTCATCGGACTTGCCATTCATCTCTGTATTTATACTTTTGGCCTGTATTGTTTCTTTTGCCATACCTTTGGGGACGACGAAGAGTAGGAGAATCTGTAGCATTATCTAGGATATCGAAAAGTTTACTCTGTAGCTTTAAGCTTAGCACTCTCCCATTGCGATGCGCTCGGATCGCTACCGCGATATCACAGTAGCTCATCAGACACGACAGTGCACAATAGTAAACTGCCAGTTTAATGTATCAGCATTCATGTTGCAGTAGATTGTCTAATACACCAGTCTCATGTGTAGCAAACTGCTCCGTAAATCTTATCCAAGGTTACAAGAGGTTTGTAAGGATTACCAATCGACTACTGCCGGAATATGCTGATACTCCTAACGCAACCACAACGTTTGCACCATCTGTCAAGCACGATTCCCCACGGTGCCACCCCTTGATTGGTACCTACTCTTTCAATTCCTACCATTTGTTAAACCCTTTCGTCACCATTCTTTTCATAGCGCCACCGTCTTCAACTTGTCAATAACTCTTATATATCTGAGAAATACGAGGCGGTGGATTCCTGTCTGTCGACAGTCGATACAAATTCCGTACGCAAAGAGGGCTACTATAGCTAGCTACGTATATAAGCTACCTACCACGTGTACTACATGCGGTAGACACGAGTACGTTCGCTTCAATACTCCAACAATATCGTTTCTCGTTATTCCGTCAAGTACGACGCCACTCCTTCCGCTACCGTTTTCACTTGGTCGTAAACCAAGACACTCGGCTTTAGCTATACCCGGACGACACCCGTCATTCCTCTCAGTACTTATAAGTAGCTCATGTACAGTCCCTATTAACAAACAATAATCATCAAAGCCCACGTTATATATTCCATCAAACAAGCAACGCACTAACTATCATTAACATCGCAACCGTCCAATGATATCAACTAACTTCATTCTTATTCGCAATTCTGACGCTCCTTACCATCATCGCACTTGTTATCCATCCGCCGAGACCTATCACCTTTCCTTCCTATCAAGTGGTCTATCTTTCCCCTTCGCACTCGCATTTTCCTAGCTACGCACGCCGTAGCAAACCTACAGGTTCACACAAGACGATCATCCACATCCTATATACTACAATGTTACCGGACAGTAATACACAGTCTGACCCTCGTCATGATAATAATTTAGAGTGCAAAGGGGGCTAGCAACTTGCTCCACTAGCGACAGACTGTGATCCATCGCCTAGGGCAGAAAATGGACATATCAACCGTTCCTTCCTCCTTCCTATTTGACCACGCAGTCAGCTCTATTCTTCCAGGTTTGTGGTCTTGGCCTTCTGTAGGCAGGGAGTCCCACACTTGCATGCAGGCTGGATGGATCACTGGAAACACTATTTGTTCCACTGGCGGAAATTTCGTAAAATGCCCGGTAGCCAGCCCTATAAGAGCAGCTTTATTATCCAGTGACTCTATGACATACTATGTTAGTACTTTTTGATGCGAGGAACAAACACCCACTCATGTCATCTGTGATCCGGGTATGACATAATGCATGTCTGTTGCAAAGAGCTATAGTGCACAAGCTCTGGTCATATCTAGGTTTCTTGTCATGAAGAGGACCTAAAAACGAAACACAACAGTCCCAATCGTAGAGGAAACGTTCAAATGAGCATGGAGGTCCATGCGCCAAACCCGGCGGAGGGCCTTGAGCTTGATCCTTCATATTATCTGACGCAAATGCAAGCTTCACTGCAGTGACGAATCCACGCAACAAGCAAAGCTTCATGAAAATGGTGATAAGGCTACAGAGGGTATATTGGTAAAGGAATCGGAACAATCAACTTGAAGTGGTAGAGGCACTTACAGATGACGTCCCTCGGTAGCGTCAGTTGCCTTGGAGTGAGTGTTTAACCAGGCATCAACCAAGCATTTCTGGATATAAATGTGCTGTCGTCCAGTCTTCCTACTCTGAGAATCTTTGCCGCAGCCAAAGTAAGTGCGCGTCTCGACTAATGATGAATCCATGGCAGGGGAGTCGCTTCCAGAGACTATGGGGCAGTTATCCTGCAGATATCGGATGATATCATCAGCTCTTTGCTTCTCTGCAACTTTGTCATGGCATAGCTCATTTGCAAGAGTCGTCTTCGCCATGTAACTGATGACAAGTGGATATTGTATGACATCCTTAAGAGCATTGTGGACAAGCTGGTAGAAAGAATGATCAACAGGCAGGCTTCCCTGATCACGACTCTCGAGGAAAACGTATATTTTGTATGATGTAGTCATGATATGGTTCGAGAGGCAAAATGTGACCCTAAAATCAGACCCGACGAATTTGTCGGAACTGATCATTGCTGGATGTTCCGAATCACGTGACTGACATATTAGAAGCATTAATCGATAATGTATGTCAATTAATCCTGGTACGATAATTAAAGAAAACGGAGAACTATATACGGTAATATACCTGGGGGGCATATTTAATTGAAATGTACGAGAGGCTTCGAGGTACCATTGGTTGATCAAAACTTCGTCCCAGGACAACGGGAAAAGGCGGAGTCGGACATTTGCGAAACTTATTGCAATTATTTTAATCATTCAATCATTCAATCATTGGGGGAGCTCAAAGTAGCATTTGCCGATTTGATTTGGACGTGATTTGGACGTGGAATTGGACTTGGATTTGGAGCCTCAAAAATTAATGTCGAAATCCGATGTCAACTTTGACAGCCTCTAGATTTCGGGTGATCTGACACCACTATTTTCGCTTGCGGAAACATCTTGCCGTGTTGGAGTTCAAATACATTGTAAAGTTGTCGAGACTCGACAGGCCACAATCTGTCAGTCTGTCAATAGTCGAAAATTTGCAGCTTCTCCTCACAGAGTGGAAATAACATTTTCTATGTCCGAGATATAACACCGGGGCTACAGTAGCCTTCTTTTGCAGGCCTTGAGAACGACAGGTGTCCCATTTGACCCGTTTATTGATCCTACATATCTCCCTACATGCCGCACAGCGCCACCCCGGTCAGGGACTGCTCATTTCATTTTGCAAAGCTGAATTTCACCGTGGCACTGGATTTCATTGTGACGTTGAATTTCATGCATTGTCAATTAAATTCATAGCAACTAGCACTGATTATAAATGACTTCGGCACTGATTTTCAATGCTTCTACTTCCCTCAATGTCTATTTGTCTGCATATGAATGTTTAGTGACCATTCCTGTACCGTTGTACTGTACTGTGCACCACTCAACACTAAATCATTTACGACCTTACGCTGACTTTCATTGGCTCAGTAGTGTTCATCCTCGCAAGGACTCATGACTGAGGCTTCAGGCCAAAACTCTCACCACTACACTATCTACCATCATTACTGCTACAATCGATGTATATTAACCACACATTTACATCTATATATTAATTCTTTGTGGGTCGCAACGGACACACAATCAGTAAAAATATACTGTACCGAAATGTAAAGAGATAACCTACATAATGATCCACACATATTTTCTACATTCTTGAGCTTGCTATGCCAGACGACGAGCGCACGTAGTACGGTGGCGTTGTGCGCATCATTTCATACACGAGAGATGACCCGCCGCCGATGCGCTTGGATCATCGTGACCGCGATGTATCACTGTAGCTGCTCAGCAACCCCCAGACACGACACTATACTAGTAAACTGTCTGTTTAATGCATTACTTGATACATCAGTCTCACAGTACTGTGTAGGTGTAGTCCCGCAGTAACAAACTGCTCCGTAAATCTCGTCCAGGTTACAAGAGGTCAATGCAAGATAGTCATCCACATGCTATATAATATAATATCACCATACATTGATACATAGTCTGACCCTCATCATGATGGTGATTTAGAGTGCAAAGTAGGCTAGCAACTTGTTCCACTAGCGACGGACTGTAATCCATCGCCTAGGGTAGAAAATGGATGTGTCGACTGTTCCTTCCTCCTTCCTATTTGACCATGCGGACATCTCTATTCTTCCGGCTTTGTGGTCTTGGCCTTGTGTAGGTGGGGAGTCCCACACTCGCATGCAGTCTGTTTGGATCACCGGAAACGCTTCTTTTTTCACTGGTGGGAATTCTGTGAAATGTCCGATACCCATCCGTATAAGAACAGTTCTATTATCTGGTGATTCTATGACAGAATGTTAGTACTTTTTGACGCATGGAACAAACACTCACCCATGTCATCTGTGATGCAGGTGTGACACATTGTATATCTGTCGGAAAGAGTTATAGCGGTCAAGCTCTGGTCGTATCTGGGTTTCTTGTTATGAAGAGGACCCGAAAACGAAACACAACAGTCCCAATCATAGAGGAAACGTTCAAACGAGCATGGAGATCCATGCTCTGAACCCGACGGAGAGCCCTGAGCCTGATCCTTCGTATTGATTGTATCCTCTGATGCAAATGCAAGCTTCACGGCAGTGACGAATCCACGCAACAAGCAAAGCTTCATGAAAATGGTGATAAGGCTACAGAGGGTATATTGGTAGAGGAATCGGAATAATCAACTTGAAGTGGCAGAAGCACTTACAGATGACGTCCGTCAGTTGCCTTGGAGTAAATGTTTAACCAAGCATCAACCAAGCATTTCTGGATATAGATGTGCTGTCGTCCAGCCTTCCTACTCTTAGAATCTTTGCCGCAGCCAAAGTAAGCGCGCGTCTCGACTAATGATGAATCCATAGCAGGGGAGTCGCTTCCAGAGACTATGGGGCAGTTATCCTTCAGATATCGAATAATATCATTAGCTCTTTGCTTCTCAGCAACTTTGTCACGGCATGGCTCATTTGCAAGAGTGGTCTTCACCATGTAACTGTTGACAAGTGGGTAGTATTGTATGAGATCCGTAAGAACGTTGTGGACAAGCTGGTAGAAAGGATGATAAACGGGCAGCCTTGCTTGGTCCCGACTCTCGAGGAAAACGTATAGTTGGTATGATTTAGCCATGATATGGTTCGAGAAACAAAATGATGTGACCCCCTAAAATCAGACCCGACGAAACGGAACTTTGCTTAATGTTCCGAATCACGTAACCATGACTGGCGCTGTATTGGAAGTATTAAGTAGTAGATAATGTATTTCAATCAATCCTGATAATAATAATAAAACTGAGAATTATATACCTGATGGGGAGCACATTTGATTGAAAGGCATCGAGGTGTAATTAGCTGATCGAAATGTCGTCCTGGGAAAAGCCGACGCGCGACGAATGTCTTCCAACCACCTTCCGTATGACCGTATCTCTGTGCTAATTCCCTCCTGCATTCGCTTTCTCCGTGCCACGCACCCTGTTCATATTCTCACCGAGTCACAGACGATCCAGACTTTGCGTTCTATTTTGACCCGCTTATCGACCTTACATATCCTCTTCAAGTTACACGTCGCACGACGCCACCCCGGATTGCTCACTTCTCATGAAGATTTCATTTTTGATTCGAACGATGATGATGATTACGTTGTAAGTGCGGCTGTTTCTCGAGTACCATAAGCTGCCCAAGTACCATGTCCTCAGTGAGCTCGAGACTCAGCCTGAGAAGGCAGTACTAGTGACATAGAAGAGGATCCTTCCCATCTCTATTTGCCTGTTATTAATACTGTATTTCTAATATCCTCCATCTGTACCCCTAATGAACAGAGTTTCTATTTATTATATCGTCTTTTGCAGGTGAGAAACAGTTGCTCCCTCGCTCCCGCCGCCAGTGCCGTATCGTCGATCCTTCTCAGTTCTTCCCGCATCACCATTATGAATTCCTTTGCTTCCCCAAAGCGGTCCTCTCGCGCCGTGCTCGGAATCTCTATTTCTGGGGCTCAATATCCCAACTCCATCGCGCTAGTATCTCGTCGATGGAGCCCATACTCGTTTTGGCGAAATATTTAATGCGGACGATTCTTCCTCAACTTCGTCTGTGACGCTTGTCGAATCTCCGACTGAGGAGAAATGTACTAGCACTAAGGTGATCGACACCCATGCATTACACTTGGACTATTCGCTGATTCGTTCTAAGCAGATGGTCCGCTTCGACCAACCTACTTTACGCCAAGCAACGGGTTAAAACACCTAAATCTCCTGCTAAGAAATCTGTATTGCGCTCCTGTCTTGTTGTAAATTTCGGCGTTCCTCATTTCTTCTCGCGCTGACCAGTGCTATTGTTTGCAGAAGCCCGACCTCTGCGCAGAGACCGTTTCGGATGACGCCGATGACGCCTCCGTATACGAAGATTGCCTCTCTACCTATCCTGGCTTCTTCTAGGACTATGAGGATCTTCTCGAGCGTGAGCATCTCAAACAGATCAAAATCGAAAACTCCTGCCCCCCTTCTTGGCAATTCACCGAGTTTGGCTGCACCAAGATTTATCCCCAAGACCATTTATCGTCCGGCTGGTCCAAATACTTAGAAAAAGACGGAAAGAGATCGAAGACCGGTGGAAGGTCGTCTATGATCACCCAATGACTCTACGCTGGCCTAGCCGGGAGATCGCTGAGCGTCCAGTCAAACCCCCTCCGTTTATTCTGGCGACACCGCCGCGCCTTTTCGTTCCACAGCCTGCACCCGTTATTCTCAGTTGGCATCATCGGATTGTATGCGACGTCACGGACATGCTGATTGTACTTTTCATCGGACTTACCATTCATTTCTGTATGTATACTTTTGGCATGTATTGTTTCTTTTGTGGTACGTTTTGGGACGACGAAGAGTAGGAGAATCTGTAGCATTATGTAGCACTCTTCCATTGCGATGCGCTTGGATCGTTACCACGATGTATCACTGTAGCTGCTCAGAGGGCTCAGACATGACACGATAGTATACTGTTGGTTTAATGTATCCGCATTCGTGTATTAGTAGATTATTTGATACATCAGTCTCCGAGTAGCAAACTGCTCCATAAATCTCAGCTTTGTATGAGGCCGTACTCGAAGGACGAAGGAGTGAAGTTGGTGTACTATATAATGGATACCCTAACTTCATGTGAAGCGCGATGTGCTTACGCGCTGCGGATGTTAAGTGAACAGTTTGTCTGGATCACGAAAGCGAATCTTTCGTGATCGGTGGGGAAGGTCTGGCTTTGCCGGACCGCGGCTGCGCGCGCGATCTGGAAAGGATGTGCGACCGGTGACTCGAAAGTTCGGGTGCGAACTTGAAGGAGTCGGAGCCAGGCACAGAGGCGCCAAACCCTCTGAGCGTGCAAAGGTCAGTCTCGGGTTGCGAGAACTCTGAAAAATGAAAGCAAATAATACCTAGTGACACATACCGCCCACAGGTGTGGGCGGCATCTGGCACTGGATACTATCCGGTCTCATTCTTCAGAGCCAACGCAAAAGGTCCTAGGTCTGCCCTGTCTAGTATTAGCAGCTCTTCTGATTGGTCCATTCAGCACCGAAACATGAGCTAGATTAAATGTGCGGAGTTTCTGTTAAATGAAGATAAGTGGTGGGGAACGATAAGGAAGAATTAACAGTACAAATACAGATGTGGGAGCGTGGATTGACTGGGGCGATTGTAACATCATCGGTAGAAGCCTCGGAGGATATACGAACTGTGCGGGGGGGATGCTTCATGAAGGGTTCTGCGTATAGATTCTCAAGTCACTAATGAACATGGGTTCAACTTACCAATGATCTCAACTACTTCTCCCCTCCCAGAACTCACCGCCATCCCGGCATTAGGAGCTTCTGAAGTCGCAACTGCACTAGTATTCGTGAACTCTCCAGCTGGCACTACCGGAGACGCGACCAGTGGGGCAGCAGCCGAGGACAATGAAGAAGGCAGCGAAGACACACCGTCACATCGTGCCTCACCATGGCCAGCACGCATTGATTTTGGACGAGGTCGTTTGTGCTGTAAGGCGTTCGCAACGAAAGAGGTGAGGGGACGCGGTCAGGGCACAACGAAAGGGGGGAGCATGCAAGAAAAAGATGAGCAAAGCGAAGCAGTCAGCACAATATCTTAATGCAATCTCAAAAGCAAGCACGTACCATTTACAATATAACCCACAAGCATTGCAATTCAGCTCGTCATTCAAACCTCGTCTCCACAATGGTATATGTATCGCGCCGCAATTACTGCATTCGGGCTTTGACACCGCTTGGTCGTCTTCCGCGCTCATCCACCACTTGTAGTAGTGCTTCCGAGGAGGAAAGAAGGGTTCAGAGTCGTTGTAGTAGCGGTAGCGTGCTTCGCTGCACTCGTAGATATCGTCGTAGCAGAATTCTTACCACCGAAGCAGAGGGGGCAGGCGTAACAAATGAGCTAGGACTCTTCACGCCTGCCGCAGATGCACACCGCCCCTTGCCACCCTTCTTCGTGCTGGGTGAAGTCTGCACGGTGAGAATGGGACGGTTGATGGGCATGTTTTTCCGGAGTGGTCTTTGGCGCAGGTAGAGTTGAGCATGTGCGTCCAAGTAGGTAGGGGTTTTGGAAAGGTATGAGAATGTATTGGCGGTAGCAGTGGGGTCGTATTAAGGTGCAGGCTGTTGCAGCTGGTGCTGGCGCGAGTCACCCATGAGGATATCTTGTGTTTGTTGAGACGAAGGGACAGCAGCGGAACGATGGTCATCCTGCAGGAAGTTGTCATTGCCATTACCCTCAGCGGTAGGGTAGTCATCATGCCGCATATCGATGTCGTCGTTTCCATCTTCCTTCATATCCTCGGCGTGAGCTTGGGCGTAGGTCTCGGCCATCCGCTCTTCGGCCTCTTCTGCCTCGAGAAGCTCATCGAGCGGGAGTTCAATGGTGGCACGTATAAAACTAAATCCGGTGGCACAGCCGCCGCTGAAGCTCTCGCCATTGCTCATGGGATTGGTGAGAGTGGGTGTGGAGTAAAGGAAAGCGGTGGGCCCGAAGGAGATACTGAAGAGAGGTGGGAAATATTTTTTTTCGTATGCAACGAATTGTTCGTATGGGGCATTTATCAAGATTAGACAGGCTCGGACTAGGAATTGACCAGAGACTGAATCTTTTAGACGAAAAGACCACCGAAACATTGTTCGAGGAGAGGAATAAAAGCACGTATTGAGACGGAGAATTAATGGGTGAATGTGTATCATACGTGTAACGAGTGATTGTGTGTGTAAAGAAAAGTACGAGTACGTACGAGAGTCAAATCTTGATAGCATCATAGGCGGATTGGGAAGAGGGAATGTTGTCGTTTGAGCTGGAACCTGATGCACATGCCGACGAGGGATTCTCGGATGAGCCATTGGTAGCGTTAGAACGAGGAGGGTCTCTTGTGCCTGCGCCCTTCTGTGAACTCGGTGGTGGGCCTTAAATCGGGCTTTGTGGGAGCGGTAGCAGTGGAGCCTTCGCTGGAGAAGGCGTATGAAGAAGGGGAAATAGCAGGGGAAAAGCCGGGAGGGTGTCGATCCTGAAGGTGAATTGCATGCGTTTGATCATGCCGGGAAGGGGGTTCTCGGAGGCCTCGCGGGATCGGTCACGTTCTACAGTACAATGTTGAATCAAAACGATGGAAGCATCATGCTTGAAGTCTGGTGCTTAAAGAGATTCGATAGCACTGGGAGGTGATGAGATTAGGGTCGAGGGAGGTAAAGAGTTAAACATGAGGACGTACCGGCCCTTCTCCTTGTCGAGCTTATCTTGGATAGTGTGAGGGTAGAACCTCAAGGTTTGAAATTAAGGAGGGGGAAACTGCATACATAGGGTAGTGGATACTTCAATTGGCGTGACAACTTAATAGTAGAATAAGTCCTACTCGCTGATGCAAGCACCTTCGTTACACGGCGGTCAACTCCAACATAATACTAGTGACATACCTCAGCGAATCTCCCTAGCAAGCTCGATGACCTCTCTCCTCTGTTCGGAAACCCTGTCGATGGAACGATCCGCCATAATATGAACACAACCGGTGCAGATCTGAAGGCATTGATGTGACAATGGCAACTTAAGATGGAGTGAGATAAGCAGGATGGAAAAATAAAGCTATTGGAGAATGCAGTTGATTGTTATGAGGATGGCGTCGCAGAAAGGAGCTATGATAGCACAGCGCTTGAAACTCACATAAGTACGACTCTCAGAAACTAACTATTTCAATTGATGTAAAAACACTGAAAATCCATGCGGTATCCACATAGCCTGTATCGTTTATTTTGTCGTACATTTGGGGACGACGAAGAGTAGGAGAATCTGTACCAGGGTTAGTAACTTGCTCCACTAGCGATGATCCATCGCCTAGGGCACAAAATGGACATATCAGCCATTCCTTCGTCCTTCCTATTTGACCATGCAATCATCTCTGTTCTTCCGTATTTGCGGTCTTGGCCTTCTGTAGGTGGGGAGTCCCACACTCGCTCTCTCTCTCAAGTGCACAACTGAGTATACTATCTTCGTATACTAGTCACACGCTGCCGAAGTACTATTTCTATAAGTTTCGAATTTCAAGCAACTCTGAAATGAGACAAATGAGATTAGCTTCATAGTTGTATATTGCAGACTATAACGCTACAAGGGCCGTCATAAGGCTACACAGACACCGGGTCACAGACTACACTGGAACAATGACAGGCGTGCTACGCGCACGCACTGTGATAGAGGCGTCGCGATGTGCAGCGAGATGGAAAGGGCAGTTAGACAACCAGGCTATTGAAGTCAAAATTCAACCAGGTTCTGCTCGGAAACACTCACCTAACCTCCTTTCCATTGCCTACTTGCAGACTCCAGTGATTCTCCACTCCCAAGACACGGTGATAAGCATTCAGGTTCTTGTGCAGCGTGAGCTGGAAGATGCTGGCGCTGCTTTACCACAAGATGATGGTGCTATACGCAAGGAAGAAGACCCAGATGTGGTACCAGCGCTCGTCGTACTTGGCAATGACCTACAAAAACAATGCGTCAGTAATGGGAGGGAAGGGCACGCACCTTCTCTCGGTTCCCAACCCATTTCAA
>LVVM01004895.1:35948-63533 GCA_001882365.1 Rhizopogon vesiculosus | reverse complement strand
ACAAGCCATTACTCGATGTACGCGACATGTTATAAATCCATCTCACTGAGTCTAAGCATATATATTCCAGGCTGATGCTACACGACGTCCGGGCCAACGGCGCGAGAATACTCGTCGACTACCCCCAGGTTTTCTGGATGACTCACCTCGTCATCCTCACGTACGTCATTCGTGTCTCATCTTGGTTTTATTTTACTGACCTCTGTATTCTTAGCCCTCCAGAAGACGCCCCATATCCCCCGCACGTCACGTCACGCGAGCACGACCGCACCTTCTCGTGTGGGCCCGAAATACTTTCCTTAGCTCACATCGCAGGCGAAACGATGCAGGCACTGAGTTGCAGGAGCGCCGCCCAGTGGTACTCGACGTCCCTTTTGCAAAGGGAAAACGCGTATGTCCAACCTTTCCCCATTCTCGGATGTTTAACTCTATACGATATTATTCAGAGGAACGTCTCACGCGCTGAAGTCGAGTTTGAGAAAGAGAAAGCAAGGAACGCGAAGAATGCAAAGAACACGAAGAATGCTCCTGCAAGCAGCTCACGACCTCCACAAAGAAGCGTCACCCAGCAATCTAGCGGATCGGCTCAGGCCCACCCATCTTCAGAACCTGTCTTGACATCGTCCAACACAGCTGGTGCTGCTGCTACTTCCACGATTACCACGTCGCGCCCTGATGCAGTGATACCACGGGCTGGACGCTGGAGTCGCTTCTGGCTATTTATCTGTTGTCCGTCTGTTCAATACACTGGCAGTCATCATTAACACAGACTTTCGGGCGAGTATTTCTACCATGTTTTTTGTCATTGATGTGCTCTACCAATTCCTGCCACTTACTATCTGCTACGTGACTTTCGTACTCCCACTCTTCGTCCTTTGTATCACGTCACGTATCTGTATCGCTTAACCTATTGGCGGTCGTTACTAGCGTAATGTGCTGCATTGTCCCATAGTTGTGGCTCCTTATCTCTTCCGCGCTCCGCGACAAGGTATGATCGTATCCATCTTTACCTGGCACTTCTGGTTTGTTTGTCCATCACATATGGTAGATCAAATTAACAGACGCGACCTTTCGTCAATCCTTCAGCCAACATGGCTAGTGAATTTGACCTTGAAGCACTCGTGCACTTGGAACAGATGTTGGCTCCATTATCTTTTTACCCTCTGAAGAGCAAGCCTCATGTTTTACGATGTCGGGTATACTGGTCGCTTGATTATTCATCTGATCAAAGGTTGAGCACTCGTGCGCAGGAAGGGCTTCGAGAAATCGGATTTTACGACAGCTTTGCATTCATACTTGAGACGGAGGTGTTATAAACGCCTTTCTTCCCGGCGCGTCGCGGCGAATGCGGATTCGAGCGTCAGAATACTAAAATCATGTCCATCCACACTCCGCCACGTCCCCACAAAATTCTGCCCGCCCACGACATACCCGCTGAACACCCACATTGCCGGCTCCTGCGTCATAAGATTTGACTGGAGGGGAATACGCATGAGCGCTACAAGTCCATCCCATTCGCGCACACGCCCGTAGTAGCGGTAGTGATTCCATGCTTGGCCGTGCTTGAAATCCGTCTGTAGGACATGTGTGAGCGTGGGGTGGGACGGGATAAAATGGCAAGGGATTATGTGGTGTGCTTACCTCCCCGACGAGTGCGATATCGAGAACGCCGTTACATTTCCGCTGAACCCAGTATTCTTCATCGCAGTCACACGTCACGTCCCCCTCGACGTCCGTGTCTTCCTTCATTGCATGTCCTTTCTGATCCAAGATGCTATCAATGAGTAGGCCATACTGAGAAGAAGCAGCCACCAGGAATTGCTCATCATCATCCTCCGTTGCAGCATCAACTTGATCAGCATCTACACCAGCATAAAACACATCATCCTCGCGATAAATCATATCACACGTCCCACGGAACAGACATCCTTTGCACGTCTCCTCATCATGAGAGTTTGCAATCTCCGGTCGATATGCTTCGTAGGTGTGTGCACGCCCGCGGTGATAGAATGCGAGCTTTCCTGCGTCCTGTAGTGACGTTGACAGAAAGATAAAGATGAGTGCATTCGCATGGTGGAGTGACTTACCCTATCCTCACAGATCTGCACACCATTGGGTATTCACGCATTCGCAATACCGTCATCGAATCCGTCGTTGGCACCACCAGTTGGTACAGGGTCTTGAGGGTCAATACAGTGATACTCGCGGAGGCGCATCAAGAGCGGCGCATTGAGGGAGAGCTGCTGCTCCGTGAAATCTTCGTGCATGCGCGCACCTTGGAAGATAGTGGTAAATGCGTTGTCAGTCGGGATCTGTCAAGGTTGAGTTGGTGAAGGAGTGAGGGAGAGGTGAACGAACTATGATACGGCCTTGCCAGAGTCCTGTCGCGGAGCCATATGTGTAGCGGGTGTTCAACTTCGAGGACGTTTGCATAGGGTATATGCAGTCTGTTAGACGATACCAGTCGTTATCGTGCATCGAGCTAGGAGAAACAGTAATGGGGTCGTCATGGTCGGCGTCGTAGCTGGAGGTAGGTGAGATGAGGTTCACGATCTTGTGCTGATTGAGCTCGCGGACATCTTCTTGCGTTGGACCAATACGGTCTGCAAAGCCAAGTTGAATGGCATGTTCGCGGTTTATGGGAAGATGTATGGGGACGTCTATGGGAGTGACTTGACAGCGGGAGAAGAAGATGAGTTTAGCAGCGATGGATGCAAGTGGAATGCCAATCTCGAAGTTGTGGTGATTGTAGAAGTGAGTGGTTAAAGCTCTGCCAGAGACATAACGCGGGAAGGGGCCGTGAGCGGCGAGGACGCACTTGAGGTGACCGTCGGAGTTGTCAGTGAGGGGCATGGCGAAGTGGTTGTGGGGAGCATAGGCAGATGGGTACTAGTTGAGGGGCGTCATGATTATAGAGGGACCATGATAGAATCGTGGCTTACGCGGAACGGTACGACGACCAAGGGAAGAACGAGCTTGATCATTTCATTACGACGGGCAGGAGTCTCAGCCTTGAGACGTTCTGAAGGGGGTGTTGGAAAGGTGCGTTGACGAATCAAGGAAGACATACCTTCTGTACTGGTGTACCACAACAACCACAAGGCAAGGCAATTGATGGGAGACTCCTGGGGCCAACCATTGGAGTCCTTGTAAAGGCGTTTGCGGACAAAATCGTCTACGAAATCTGGGAGGCCTGCTGCTTCGAGGTGATGACGGTTCTTCCCATCGTCTTCGATGAGGAGGGCAAAGCAGCGGAGAAAGCAGTAAGGACGTGATTGTCATATATGTTGCCGCGTCGAATACACGTGAGGGCGGAGGAGTACCTGGTTAACTGGTGTGCGAAGTGTGGGGCATGGTGTGCACGAGGGCCGAGTCTCCTTGCGGAGGCAGCACAGTCGAATCTAGAACAAAAGAGACGGGAATAGAGATGACTGTTGTTACAAAAGGCGAGAATGGCGTTTATATGTTTACACGTCTGAAGGAGGGGGACGATGATAGTATCCGACAATGTCGGGTCATGATTAAGTAGCTGGAAGGCGATGCGCTCAAGGATTTCAATTGGGAGTTTGCAGAAAGGAGACGGTTGGAATACTGGGGTGGACATTTTGAAGGGGCTGACTGAAAAGAAGGGGTTAAGGTCATGCCCTGTCACCCCGCCCTCTCAAGATTTATTGACATCTTCGTGTGTTTCGCTATCTAATAATCCCATGCAACTTTAATATCGAACACAGAGCCCCGAGTTGTGTTAATTCCCTGTGTCGTAGTAGTGTCCCTTTGTTAATGAGTTATTGGCATTTGGTTGCATGGCACGACGGGCGTCACAAAGTCTGCTGTTGTGCTCACTGTAGCTGAAAGGATGAGAGGTCTGAAGGTGAAAGAGCAGGTGGCTAGGCTCAAGGGGACGTTCTTTTTCTCGTGCAAGTATACGAAGCACAGCACGACAGGGTATTTTATTTGCAACGCTCATCTACCAGCTTGCCAGCAATGTTGCCAGCATCCGGAACGACGTCTGCAGAGCTATCCTCGAGAATTCGGCCCTTCTAGACTCCGACAAACCCCTTCAAGACCAGATGGAAGTATTCTTTCTCCAACCTCTTCGGAGGCTTCGATTCAAACTACGCGAGTGTCCTCCTTTGGTGTTTGCTGCAGATGCCCTTGACGAATGCACATCCAAAGCCGAGATTGCTGATCTCATATCCCTGCTTACCCAAGCTCTATGCGAACCTGATCTGCAAGCGACACGTTCTGCTCACGAGTCGCTCAGAACCGTATATCCGTAGCACCTTCCAGAGAGAGGGGGTGCATCCGCTCGTGTGCGAGATACCAGCGGGAATTTCTGGAGAAGGCGCTGCTACCACGATTTCGTTAGATGGCACAGGTGTTGACAACGACATTTTCATTTTCTTGAAGCATTCGTTCAAAGAGCTGCGAAGTCAATGTTCCAATTTCCCGCAACCAAAGGAGGATGAACTTGCACGGCTGGCTAGCCGAGCGGGAAGACGTTTCATCGTGGCGTCCACGATCATGAAATTTGTCGATGACGGATACAATGATCCCCACGATCGGCTTCAGCTCATGCTCAAGCTGACGAGCAAACTGCTATCGGGGGCGGAGGTGTACAAGTTTTACGACCATATCCTCTCAACCTGTGCCAACCCCAAGTGGGCGGGGGCAGGGATGTCGAGACAATCCTGATCCAACTACGATCAGTCATAGATATTCCTACTGATAACAGTCTCTCTGTCAATATCTATCATTCGTCCATTCGTGACTATGCTTCTGACCCCTCAAACCGCAGCCTCTTCGATCGACCATGCATTACGCCACCCACTCTCTACTCGCTCATTCTTCATTCCATTTGATGGTACGATGCCTTACAGAAAGCACAGCCCTCCTGACCGCGCTCTCAGAATTGAAGAGGCATAATCAAGCTGTGCAATCTCATGACCCCCGTAGCTTGAAGAATTTATTAGCCTTCGTCGTCGAGCTGCTGGAACCACTGTGGCATATAGGGACATTTCAACATACACAACAAAGTGCAAGGCTAATGTTCAGTCCACTGCTTCCACTGCCTGGACTTGACACTAGGTTACTGTAGTGAACACACCCTGTCTCACTGTTGAGTTTCCGCAAGTCTCAGGCGCGTGCTTCCGAAGTAAGACCAACTCAGGTTTACAGGGAACCCGTTGACAAACGCGTAAGGCATACAGAAACAGTAAATACGCTAAGGTAAACCGACGAAATAAGGTTCAGCCACAACTGTACAGTACGTCGAGCTCGTCATGTGACCACGAACTCCAACACTCACCAGCCTTTACATGTCCCTATGCACGGGCCATGCCCCGTTCAACAAGCACCTGCATTGCATAGGGAAAATAGAGAGTCCGCTCTGCCCACACTGCCAACGAACCGAAGAGGCCGTACATCACTTCCTACTTTCCTATCCATTTTATCAACGCGAATGTCACATCCTCGTCAATGCGCTAGGTCGTAAAGCCTCCTCCATCTTATATCTCTTCACCAACCCTAACACCACCCCTTGTCTTGTACGATATCGGTGAAGTACCACTACCTCGTAAACCGCCAGACTGATGATATCTCGCTTTTTGCGTAGTAATACGATCACAAGTGAACAACGCCAAGCTCATTATCATGCCCGCTATCTAAGCACTTCCTCTTCCCATCTCTGTACCCTTCTCACCAACATGTACCATCATCCACACCCATCTACACGGAATCTACACCATCCCCACTGGACTAAATCAGCAGGAGCAAGGAAGACCGCACGCGTCAACCTCCGGCCCTTCCTACTTTTAAACCCACTGTATCCAACTTGATTCCTGTATCTATCCGCCTCGGCGGTCGGGCACGCGTTACGCTTTGCCACTCGATGGTCTTGCATCACACTGCACGCGTTATCAAAATCATCTCATCTTCATCAGGGTGGCGCGCCTAAAACGGCCGGCGGGAACGGCGGACCGGTGAGGTACGCCTCACACCGGGGCATTCACGCACCCAGAGATGCGTTAGGGACAATGGGGTCCCTTAGACTAGCATGTATTGTCCTCCATAGAGTCTAGCTCTCAATAGGAAATAAATTGGATTCAAAAAAAACACATCTTGTCACATACCAGGGTCGTGACTGCGTAGGACTTTGTCTAGTCTTCGGTTTGATCGTGACTATCTCCCATCTTCCTCACTCGAAGAGCAGTGAAAGAGGCTATCACATACTTAATTCAGTTCGGAGTTTATTTGTCGCTATTAGGTTCTAAAGCCTTTACCAAACAAACGTTGCTAGCTCGTCACGGTGGTCGTCAATTCTTGAGCTAACATGGCTGATGAATTTGACCTTGAAGCACTCGTGCACCTGGAACAGACGTTGGCCTCTATCTTTTTAATTGATGGATCCCTCTGAAGAGCAAGTCTCAGGTTTTACGATGCCGGGTATACTGACGGCTTTGCCCATGGACGTATTCATGGGCTGATCGAAGGTCGAGCGCTCGGGCGCGAGAAGGGCTTCGAGATATGGGAGGAGATCGGATTCTACGAGGGATTTGCTATCACTTGGCAAGCGATATATGCAAAGCATGGACATAACGACCAGTACGCCATTTGCAAGTTTCCCCCGTCAACTTGAAATGACCTTGAAATCGTTGCAGACGTGCAGTACACCACATAAAGCATCTTCTCGATCTTATATCGCAGTTCCCGCGAATAAATCCGTCTGCCGCTGCTGTATCATCTGGCACCACAGAAGAGATTGATATTTCAAAGCTGCAGCGCCAGATTCGATCACGATATAAGGCGTTGTGCGCATCTCTCGGTGTCAAGCCTACACTGAGGGCTACCGAGGCAGGCACCACTGAGGAAGGTGGTGTTTCAGGTACGGATCAGCAGAAACAGGTGTGGAAATTAGAAGAAGATGCAAGGAGACCGACGATGCAAGGACTGAGTTTTTGAAGAGGACTTCAAAACCCACCCCGATCCACACCTTCAGGCGCGGAAAACATATTTGGATATTCACTGAATGCAAGTCCATCTTGTTGTCTTGTCTCAAATCTAACTGACAGTCTCGTTAGATCAAAGATGCCTACAGCGAGATCGTATTAAAAGCTCGGATCTTTGGCCGAGTAATCATAGTAGGTACTACAAGTGAAATCGTATTAAAAAGCTCGGATCATGTCAGAGTAGTCATAGGTAATACAGTGCAGTCAGATTAAAAGCTCGGCTCTTTGTCCGAGGAAGCATATAAGTACTCGAGATTGCTGATACAGTTCATGGCCAGGAACAAAGATGTTATACAGTGGTTTCCTCGAGTACGCCGATACCGAGAGCGAGGTATCCTAATGTGAGCAGCAAGCTTGCCCGTTCGATCCGTTGGTGCCATTTGCTCCATTGGCGCCATTCGTCCCATTGGCAGTTGTGCCATTGGAGAAGGCTGGCTTGCTCAGCGGATCGTTCGTTCCTGGGACATCCATGCTCGGGTTCTTCGCGAAGAAATTGTTAGGTTTGAACAACAAGTTAACGTGCTCAACTGGCATGCTAAGGGAGGATTAGGGGCCGAAAAATATCATCCAGTGAGTGGTGCTTACACAGGCCAATCCTCAGGGCGAGGAATGTGAGTCGTGCCTGCGAAAGAGATGTGTGTGGTTTATCCAATGGGTAATGAGTGGAAACAAGGGTACAACGCACCGACAGTCAGGTAGAGCACGATGTCTTCGTTCTCAATGCTCCCGTCTCCTTCCTTGACCCATCTGCCAACAGAGTCCTCAGGCTCCTCACGCGTCTGTGGGACATACTTTCCACTAGGCCACATCCTGCCACCATCCGCACTCTCCTCATCTCTAATCACCCACAGTGGCTTGTGGGCAAACGAAGCACGACGAGCAACCCAGGAGTCAGTATGCGCCATAAGTGGAAGCAGACCTCCCTTCATCATGATATTGTAACTTGCTGGCTTGCCAGATGCGTAATGCGTTCGTCCCGTGTTCGCGATGCGCCAGCGACGTTCACGAGCCCAGTCGAAGTCACGAGCGCCGTCTTGTACTTGAGACTTGAGCACAGTTTCCTGCACGACGAAACCGTTGCCTGCAAAGTTCTCTTTGGAGCCAGTGGGGGCGCTGAGGGGAACGATATCAGACTCTATGACCGAGTTGTAGAGCCCGTCGAGTATCGGATCGACCCGAACGGAGAATAGATGCTGGTGGTTGTGTGCGTTGAGGTTCGGAGCCACGGTCGTACCATAAGGATTGGGTTTGTCTTGGCCAGCGACATATACCTGGAGAATGCCGGTAAGACGGATCTCAAGTTCGATGTTACCGTCCTGATAGAAATAGTAGTTGAAGATATACTCTGATGAAAATGGAGTCTTAGTTAACATGAAGCAGAATTGTCTCAGTCGACGCACCGTAATTTGCGACCGTGCAAACCATGCTGACGACAAGACGCCTGCTGCGAACTGTCTGATGACGGCCGCCTGAACGATAGTCAGTGTGCTTCCAGAGAACACCAGCATCTTCCTCGTGAATACAGATCGCATTCTTGATCACATGTGGAGTCCCGGCATGGGTGACATACGAGCCAGGCTGGAGGAAGATGAATGCGACATATCACACCGACAGTTGTGAATACGTACGAGGTAGTGGATCTGCCCGAGACAGTCGCAGCCTAAAGAGAGCTCGTTGGCCTGCGTACCCATTCCATATTCACCACTACAATGATATGAGATAGGTATAAATAAATGGTCAAGAGACTACTCACGAGTCAAATGCAAATTTGCGCGGATGAGGGAATTCTGGTGCGCCATAAGGAACGACCATCTCTGCAAGCGACATACGATAAAAGATGGGACGGATTTCACCGTCATCGTTGTATGTAATCGTCGAGAGCGCGATACCCTCCCGGTGGCTGAATCCTGCATGAATAATATATCAGATACCCAACGACCCGAGGGTTGGGATGACGAACCGATGTGCATCTTCCACTTCTGCCACTCGAGTACATTGCCATCCATCTTAAACGATACGCCCTCGGGTTGAAGAACGTGAAGAGGCTTGATATCGTCACGAGGCTTGTGAGTCGGGTCTGATTGCTCGAGGAGGTCAGGTAGGAATTCGAAGGGCGTGAGCGGAGGTGGAATGCGTTCCCGATTGGAGTTGATGAAAGAGTCTTCAGATCGTGGGTATGCCTCTGTAGTCGGGACGCTCAGCTCGACAGAACCATCGGCGGCCCTCTTGTAGGTCGGCGGGAAGTCAATCTGGACGACCTTCTCTGCGACAGAGTCAATGACTGGAATAAAATCCTGTAGTAATGTAGCGTTGATCTGCAGATTCAATGAAATGAATGAATGAACTAACTAAAGGATGGGCATAGAGGTTCTCATGCTGAGAGAAACGGGCGAAGACGAAAGCTTGTTGTAAGCGAGTACTCTTGGGGAAGCGGTCATCATAACCGATGGCCCAGCCATCAGCGTAGATTTGTTCAGGCAGCACTCCTACGGGACAGTGAGCAAGAAATTAAGTCACGACTGGTCAACGCTTACCAACTTCTTTTGCGAGAGCTTGAACCCTAGGGTCTTTGCGCAAAACGACTTCACAAATGGCGAGCTCCTCTGGGGTTATCTGAGGTTCTGAGCCCTCTGCAACTAATTCGCAGGTATCAACCTCCCATTCCCCATATTGAAGAGACAGGATTGCATTGTAGGTTCCTCTATGTTATTACGAGATGAATGGTCGTGGATCATAATTATTGAGTAAAATGACGAACCCGTTTATCACATCCAAGAACTATATTCGGTGAGAACAACGTCATGCAACTGATAGAGTTACTTACATCACTCTCGGCTTTCCTCACGATCGGGGTGGGCGCCTCGGGCTGACCGCCCGGTGTGAGAGGGATGCCCAACGCCGCAAGCACGGCCTTCTTCGGCGGCGGGAGCAGGTAGCAATTGATGAAGCGAACGGCCTTGATTGGCGTATTTGTGGTGGTATAACGCCGGATCGCCAGAGACACTGCTTTGATCTACAAGAGGGGTCGAATGTAAATTAAATCAGATCGTGTCAAAGGCAGGGACGCAATCGCTGACCTCATCCGGGGTCAAGGGGTCTAGGGGATGTTTAAGCTTGGTCGACTTTGGTGTAAGGGCTGATTGGACCGTCGTAGCGGTGGCAAACAGCGCAGTAGGAGCCATAGTGTAGGGCGTACGAATCACAGAGTCACGGAGGTATTGAGGCTGATAGGCCACTGGGAGATCTGGAAATTCCCTGTCCTTCTTATAGGTCAGCAGAATCTGAAATTGTTCGAGCTAGTAAGTAAATACTAGTGCTTATCATGAGTAAAAGGGCACGATGCGGAAGCCCCTTTGAAACGTGTTTTCGCTTAGATAAGATGAAACCGATTTACAGAGGGAGCATTTCTGACTATGATAAGCCGAACAAGTCGTGTCACAGCGTGTGGTTGGAAAGTAGAACTCACTGAGCATGAGCAAGGGCTAGGCGCCAGGCAGTCGCTCAATGACGACATACAAGCCACCAGTGAATCACAGGCCAACTAGCCAGAAACTATCAAACTGTGTCACTTCTAGCACACACTTGCATTCACGAATTCAAGGAACCATTACCAACATGCCGAACAAGCTCAAATCATGTGGACGCAAGTTGAGATAGTGGATGATGTGAAGAAGAATTCCGGTATGGGTATGTGATGAGCCAGCTTCCTGTTCCATAATAATAGATCACGAGGTGCTGGAGTAAGACCGTCGACACCGGACGTGAGAGGCATACCATCACCGATGGGAGCGACGCGCAAACATAGCTACATCTCGTACAAGGGAATCGCCGAAAACCAAGCAAGAGCTTGCCAATCCAAAGACCATAAGTCTTATTCCTAGACCTCCTAGGTTCTGTTATCAGCAGAAGGCTCAGGAATTGAGGTCATGTGAGCGCCCGTGAAAGGCGGAGGCCGCTTTATTATCTGTCCTTACGTTTACAGTATCCGCTCGAGGAAGAAGGGAACGCCCTGCGCCATATCAGTCGGATGAAAACAACAAGCCGGAAGAACAAGATAAGAGGTGTAATCGGGACTCCTGAAAGGGTGAAAAGCACAAACAGAAAGATGACGATGAGGCACCACCCCGGGGTCCCCAACAACTAGCAAGGAAAAACCGGGAGACCACATATGGCAGATAGTCCAACGGTGATTCCGAGGAAAACCTACATAGCAAGAAACTGGTTGATAAATCCGAGACGAGTCGCCACCCGCACATGTCTCCTACCAGAAGATCTGCCAGAACTCGTGAGGCTGTCATGTAGTTTGTGGATGTGTGCTTTGGATGTTCAAATGTGTTACAAGCACTGCAAATTTATTGTCTAATGTCTTGCGGCCTTCGATGCGTGCGCGATGAGGTGAAAATAACATCAGGGATTCGTTCCATCGGGCGCTCCACAACATTAACAGCCGTGAGAGTATTATTCTTGATTAGAACGCAATTGATTTTCGCAGACCATGACAAGCAAACCAACGTTAACAACCAAAGCAGCCTATTACTAGTCCGGACCGTCGCAGACGATGTCCAGGCAGGCCTCTTTGTCGTCTGCTGAAGCGGACGTCATCCCCGAAAGCGATACCCCACTAGTAGTACTGTCGCATGGTGTGCAAGTCGATCCTATACAGTGCATTCCTGAGGTCATGACATCTTCGGCCTCTAATATTTCCTCAATTGAAGGTTCACCCACCTGTAACCATTTACCCTTGGAACCTTCTACGTTGACGGGTCAAAAGAAAAAGAAGAAGAAGAAATCCAAGAAGCCGAAGACTCTTGATACTACTGATGCACTGCCAGGAAAGCCACGGACGGCGCCTTCGCCTGATTTCGAACGCGCATCTGTACTGTGCATTAGCAGGAACAAACATTGGAAATATATCAGCTCTTACCACGTAAATGTTCCACCTATTTCTCCGAGGCGGTCGAACTGATGCTTCGTGTCGCGTACTAGGGTCCATGGCTCCAACTTCCGCTGGAATTACTGGAATCGTTGCTTGTTCTCAATCTTGACCCTGCCACCCTGTCTACATCGGAATTGCAGCTGCCTACACTCCACCCTCCCGCACATGCCAATTTGTCACCCAGTCCACTTGGAAACACTCGAACGCGGCTGTCACCGCGTCTTCGCGACCGTGACAGCGTATTCCATTCACTTAGAGATAATCCACCTTCGGAATCACTGCGAAGCGCATTCACGACGTCGGCGCCATATATTCCGACATCGCAGTCAGTTGGGTTTCCACTGTCTGCGCCGGGAAAAGCCACTCCACCACCTATCGACCCTGGCATTTTTCGAAATATTGCAGCGATCAGGAGGCTGATTGATGAGGCTTCAGAGCTTTCTGTGCGCGCAACTTCCGGTCTCTCGGCCGCTGCTCTTGGTTCTATGCGCACGCCAACTAATAATGCATGGCCTTCTGCCCAAGGGTTGGGCTTTGATGGCTCAAATGGCATCGGTGGAGGAAGGAACGTCGCTATGAGCGCGATGCGTGTGCATAGGCTCAGAGCCCTCGCTGTGCAGAAGCTTGCGGCTGCATATAAGGCGGATGAAATTGCCAGTAGCGTAATGGTGATGCAGGGAGGGAGCGTATTTGACGACATCGCTGAGAAGGTGCTTAAGCACGGTATGTCTGGAACATTCCCTTCAATTGGGTGCAGCATTGACGATGCGACTGTACGCAGATCCCCATGACACCGATGCACGATATGTACATTTCTTCCATGAGAAGATTCCCTCCCGGTTCGTGCAGCACATATATGATTCTTTACCTGACCGTTTAAATTCAGTACTAATAGGCAACTCGCGGACTCCACAACAACCCAGGTGCTTGATGAACTAATTTCGGCCCATCCCCAACGGCTGGAATATTATCGGACACGTGGAATAATACATTGTTTCCGTGACGAGTATTCATTGGCAACGAAGGACTTCACTCACGCCCTACGAGAGTCTCGTGCGGTGAGAAAAGCACGCACCGCACATCAAGATATGACAACTACCCGCGAACCTCGGGGGAAAGTCACCAAAAAGAAAAAGGGTTCTAATAAAAGTAACGGACAGGCGCCTCCTAGTGGTACAAGTGCTACTGCAGAGGGGCCTAACACCGAGGGGATAGCTGGGGAGCCGCTACCTTTGCATTCCTCAGTTTTGCCGGATGCGCCAGACCCTATTGAACCGCAGGTATTATTTTTGCGGGGGGCAGCACATCTGCAGCATGCTTTATTCCTTATTGAATCGGCAATATTGCGGCTCGAGGGCGTTAGCAAGGTCAATACGTCTCTTGATGGAGCCGAAATGCGGCTTTGCTACCTCTCTAACGGCCGCTATGGGGGAGTCGAGATGGGGAATCCAGACGGACCGCTGGGGCGGAGTGATGCCGCAAAAGCTCAGGCATATCGGCGAGTCTTGGCAGATGATAGTTTCCGCGAAAACATTTACTCGCTCCTGAAAAAGAGTTTGCGTGATCACGAACGCTTTCTCTCACATTTCGACACTCTAGAAGGCCCTGCCCCAATGCAGGCAGATCTTGCGAAGAGGGTGGAAGTTGCCTTCCTCTTGACCGAGTCGGTGCGCCCAAATATTCACGCTTCGACCGCATCTGGCCTCGCACATGTCGACTCCATTCTCCCGCCCATGTTCACTACCTACCACCCCTTGCTCGTGGAGTCCCATTTCAGTGTTCTTATTTGCCAGCTTATGCTCGCCGAGTTACCCAATTTGCTCACCACGTTCTCTCGGACTGCACTCATTGTAGACGGGCTGGAAGGATACCCAGTTTTTCTACCGCCTCGGTCGATGGCTCAAGCTGAATTCATCGAGGTTCTCGAGCGACTTGCTAATGGATGGATGTTGGGCGTGCAACCTCATTCATACACGCAGGGTAAGAAGGCGATAAACCGGCTTGCCATTGAGCCTCCACAGCCCCCGTCGCCACCCATGTCTTCAATTGACGCCATATCCACATCTTCTGCGGATACAGAGTCTTTCGCGACCTCTGCATCTTTTTCGAACTCATGCCAGGTGCCTTCGGGTTCCTCGTTACCCACCAATGGACGAAATACCCCCTCCAGCTCCTTCAGTGAGAGTCACGAGGACCTTATAGAGGCATTGGACTGTGCGCGCATCTTGCTTGTCCCTGTAGCTGCAAGGCAAAAGGAACGTGCCGAGAAGGCCGCAGCGGAGAAAGTTAAAGGTGGGAACAAAAAGAAGCCATTAAACTTCAACATACCATTGTATGGTCCCCGGGTCGAGATCATCCTTGCGTGGTTTGCAGCTGTTCATCTAGTTGAACTAGAGAGCGTTGCTTGATCATCACACTCGGAACGGAGTCTTGCTTTGTTGGGGAACCGTCGATTGATTTCTTGGTTAGGTTAGTCTAGCGAAATGTCAACACGATCTATCGGCATGAAAGTGGTTTCTGTTGGGGAGGCGTAAAATAAGAATATATGTGTGATGAATGGGGCTGCCCTGTCGAGATGTGACGCCACAGATCTAGAATAATGCATGTACACCGCACGACTAACACATCTCATTGTGCCTTCCTTTCCTGAGCTGTGCTACGATCGTGTAATTCCTGTCGCGCCTGCTGGACAAAATGATCGAGATAACCAATTATCCACGGTGTGGCTAAAGCCGCAGCCAACAGAAGGGGGACAAGGAAGCATACTGTTGGAAGGAGAGATGCCGGTAAAATGCCTAGGTAAAGTGGTTCGAGAATAAGAATGAATGGTATCGGTTCTACCGCCTGAGCAGCCGATGGGGGGAGATCGGGGGTGGGAGTGAGCACACCGGCATCGACAGCTCGTATTCTAGCGTACTTTGAGCGAGTAGTGGTAGAACCCGTGCGCGATAAATGCGGCGGAGTGATCGAAGCATCAGCTATCGTTGGTTGGTTGAGCTGCTTAGGCAAGCGGGCGAAGATCGCCTGCGGACCGTATATTTCGAGCAAAAAATCCGCGGGGGACTGTGACAGTGATGCATGGTTAAGGACTGTGAGCCGGGCGTTGGATTGGATGAGAAAATGTGAAACGCACAGAAGCAGGCCAGGATAGACGTAGCGTAAACTTGGAATAGGTCAGCCAACTTTCTCCATCGAGATCCAGCGCTACCCAAAGCTCGTGAGGACATGAGAAGAGGTTTGCCGGGGTAATGGCCGTCTCTGAGTCGCACACCTGCTGCAAAGGCGTGTCGAGCAGAGCGGGGTCTACGTTCCAGTGTCCCTGGTTATTCCTATAATTTAACACTGGCCTGCACGCAGTACTGCATCAAACACCAAGATCTGCTCCAAGGATCGTGTGAGAACTTACCAAGTACTGCCAACTGAAGTTGATGGGAAGTGGACATCGCTTTCCTCAGAGGCAAGGAAGTTGATAATTTCCGTGTTGGCAATAGCTTCTTGACATATGAAGAGCACGATGAAGGGCACGATGATGGAAGGTTTGGAAGATGAAAAAACGCCTTGGAAATTGCGATTTTCGAATACTCTCGGTCTCATTGGCCCCGCGTTAAAAACAGTGAGAATGGACAGGATGTGAGCGGTTGCAGGGAATTGTGATTGGACCCACTTCAAATTCTGAATTGAAACGCGGAGAATAAGGACGTATGTATATATGTATGTAAGGTATGGCAATGCACACTACCATGTCAAGCCACATATATATATACAAGAGTTGACTATCGGAAACGTCGTAATGTATTTATCAATGAGCTCGAGGATCTCATTCATCTAAGGTACGCAGATAGTGATTCGTGGCTGGGGTTCTGACGTTGGTTAACTTAACGTACATTTAGCAAATAGAGATTGATTATCTGACTAAATCCACGTTGATCTGGCATGTGAAGGAACGCTCGCAACACGAGGGCTTCATAGCAATACTAGTCAGCTATACCTCCTTCAGGATCTTCGTCATAGAACTTACCATGATGTTACAGCGCGAGCCGGGTAACTCCAGCAAGAACTTCGTCAATTGCCTCTTTGTAATCCAATACATCACACTGCCCGCTCTCAGTGTGTTGACAGAAGCCACTAAGAGAGACAAAGGCGGCATGGCAGCTAGGGCACCGGTAGACTTTCTTCTGGTGGCGACGGCTAGCCAGGTGACAGTTCAAGCTGGCCAACGAGCGGCAATGAAAGCGACAAAGATGACATTCATAGGCCCGTCCGTTCCACGACCTATCTGTCGCGATAGGCGGAAAACCGCCGCGTCGGCTGAGGTGCGCTGGGTTGGTGGTCACGTTAGAGCGATCGTTGTCGCGGACCCACTCGTAAATGACGCGACGATTGATGCCCGACTGACATGAGCCAGATTCAAAATGGAGCATGAGGGCGGATTGATTGATGAACCCCATGCTGCATCCGCTGGAGGGGCAGAAAGTGTCCTTAGTGCGATGTAAGCTAGAGTTTGAATGCTAGTTTGTCAAGGTCAGATTGTATGCAGTTCCAAGAACGGAGTGAACTTACAGATTGAAAGTTACTCGGAGACAGGAATCGCCTCCTGCACGGAACGCAGTACACGCTAGCGTGCTTTTGCCTATTATGCTCGTGCAAGCCGATGTTGCTCTTGAAGAGCCTCTCACAAGGACAACAGCAGGCATGCTCGACCTCGTTATGATTCTGAATCTGGGATGCGGAGTCGAGATGGATGCGACAGTACTTGCAGTAATGGTGGTCAGGGCTCTGAACATAATGTTCTGTGAGCCCCGACCGCGAATTAAAGTCGCGATAACAGAGATTACAATAGGGCATCTTCTGAGATAGTCTTGCTGGATGTTATAAACTTGCTGGTGACTCCAAATGACACAGTTCACGCAAATATATTGTCTGAGGTGTTCCCCAATGGTCGTTAAGGAAACGCAGCGATCGACGCGACTAGGATTATAGGTGGTGCACGGGGTCTCAGACGCGTCGGTGGCAAACAACATGGATGGCAATAGTCCAGCTGTTAGGAATTAACATTATAGTGGGGATGTATCTAAGATACGCGGATAGTCCGTAGTAAAAGTTGTGACGTGGGGTGAATAACGAGATATTGTATGGCTGATATTGAATACTAACGAAAGAACGAGGGCTAAATAGGGAGTCTAAATCAGGGGTGGCTCCTTAAGGATGTTCACCATGCAGAACTTACCATATTACGTGAGGCGGGCAACTTTAGAGAAGATATTGTCCATGGCGTCTTTGACAACCTTGAACTTCGTCACTCCACAGCGCTCGCTTTCAATATACTGACATAACCCACTGAGAGATACAAAGTGGGCATTGCAGCTACTGAGAGGGCACCGGTAAACCTTCTCTTGATGGCGAGGGCTAGCCAGGTGACGGTTCAAATCTGTCAACTCCCGGAACTGGGAGTGACAAAGAACACATTCATAGGCCCGTCCGTTCCACGACTGCTTTGTCGCAATAAGTTGAACGTTGCCACGTTCGCCCGCAGTAATGAGGCGCGCTGGGTTGGTAATCACGTTGTTGCGATCATTGTTGCGGACAAAGTTGTCAATGAAGCGGCGATCGACACCTGACTGACATGAGCCAGATTCAAGATGAAGAGCAAGGGCGGATTTATTGATGAATGCCATGCCACATCCGTTGAAGGGGCAGAAAGTATCTTTGGGGCGATGTAAGCTTGAGTTCAAGTGCGCTATTTATCAAAATCAGATTAAGGGCAGTTTCACAAAGGGAGCTGAGCTTACGGCATAAAGGTTGTTCGGAGACCGGAATACCCTTCTGCACGAAATGCAATACACGTCAGCGTGGCTTTGCCGATTGTGCTCGTGCAAGCCGACATCGTTCTTGAAGACTCTGTTACAAGAACCACAATAAGCATGCTCATCCTCGTAATGATTCTGTAGCTGAAATGGGAAGTCGAAATGGGAGTCGCAATACTGGCAGTAATGATGATTAGGGCTCTGAACGTAATGTTCTTTGAGCCCTTGCCAAGAAGCAAAGTCATCTTGACACTCGTTGCACATCCAGTGACTGCTCGACATCTGGATATGCTGGTCGTAAGCAGACCAGGAGCCGAAATAACGGTCACAGCGATGACAACTGGGCATTTTGGATCTCTTGAATGTGCTTGAGATGTTCTAGTGGCTAGCTCCTGCAAAGTCCATGAGCAACAAGAATGACCCCTCTCGGACTTGCAATGACTCACTGCAGTTGTACGTTGAGGTGAACGAAGGGACTTAGGGTTATCTATGTAGAGGTGTACGGGGTCCCAGACGCGTTGTGGCCAAACAAGGGCCAGCTGGGCCAACATCGAGTACTTACCTTTCTCAATTACTGCATTGAGCTCCTGACACCGCTAGCCATGTACTCTGCATCCGCTCAAAAGGCTAAGAGACGCACGCACACGCGTCCAGAGCTTACCGACGAACAGAAACAGGAGATAAAGGAAGCTTTTGAACTCTTCGACACGGACAAGGACGGTTCACTTGACTATCACGAGCTCAAGGTTGCAATGCGCGCCCTCGGTTTCGATATGAAGAAAGCAGAGGTGTTGAAAATATTACGAGACCACGACAAGAGCGGCCACGGTCTCATCGACTTTGAGGATTTTGCAAAAATCAGTTGAGTATCCCAGTTTCGTCTATTTCACTCAAGCGACGAGTCAGTGCCAGATCCTTCGCTAGAACGCGTTATATTATGCGGCTAAAATTGGATCTCGCGCCGCATGCAGCACCTCGAAATTCTTCCGTGATGGCACGTCCGTGTGCTAACGTTTCTTTTACCTAGTGAGCGAACGGATCCTTGCGCGAGATCCGATGGATGAGATCCGCCGAGCCTTTCAATTGTTCGATGACGACAACACAGGGAAGATCAGTCTGCGGAATCTTCGACGTGTTGCCAAAGAGATTGGTGACAGATTAGAAGATGATGAATTGTGAGTTAGCCCCATCCTTTCTCATTTGGCGGCGCACAGGATGCGAGCAGGCACTTTGCCCCAACAACCCTTTTTTGTACTCTTTACTGTGTCAGCTCCCTTTGTTTGCATTTCCGCCTTTTATTCACCGCTATTTCCTAACTGACCTATTTTTCTCTTTGTATTGAGTTCTAAATTTGCTCATCCCTTGTTCTTCCATTCCCCAGGCAAGCCATGATAGATGAATTCGACCTCGATCAGGACGGGGAGATTAACGAGCAAGAGTTTTTTGCCATCATGACAGACGATGCATAGCTCTTTCTTTAATTTTTCTTTTCTTTTCCTTGTCACACAAGTCGTGTGTCAAGTCGTATACTTCACAGTTAGTCTCGCTCGCTATCTATTAACTCGCATGTTTAGTAATTATACGAACATTCTCTATCTGGAATCATCTACGAGCTGTTTTGTGAGTCCTTCCCTGACGTGACCAAGAAAGGCGCCCTCTGATTGGTAATATATGCAGTTGTTCCCTGTTCTTTAGAATTCCTCGTGTAATTGTACAGCCAACAGGGAACCTAATTTGATGTATAAACGCGCCGCTGAGCGATGCCTCTTCTGCGAACCGTGTATCGCGCGGCCTTGCCGCGAACCATGATCGGAGAGCCTAAGAAGTCAAGGAGAAGTCACCGGGGCGCCACCTGCGGCGCAGCTAAGCAGATAAAACACATGCATTTGTTGTCCACTTGTGGCTACATAGCCTTGGCATACATAGGGCTTCATAATTTCCCCAAAAAGAAGACTAAAGCAATAATAAGACCCGTAAAAGACATCCCCGAAATAAAAAAACGTGAGCAGTAGTAAAATACTTTACAACCATAACGTATGGCTACATACGCCAGACTGGTGTTAATATACGACTGTGAATGATGGGAGATGTATAACCGTCCATGGTAGTGCAAGGAGTGATAAAGATACAGCGTGACGATGGAATGCAGGATAAGGATACAACCAAACTTGGCATGGGGGGGGCGTAGAATTTCGTGGTGGTGGTAGGAGTCAAGGCAACATTTGCGAACATGCATGTAATCGGCATGGTGGACGCGTCGGTCTTTTGTGACGAATAAAACGTGTGCTCTAAGGATAGAGGAAGAGCTCCGGGTAACTGAGAGGTGTGAACGGAAAGGAAGATGGTGACATGGCTGGCGTACTAGGCGTCGACATGGAGATGATGTGAAGGAGTTGGAGAAATGATCATGAAAACGTAGCTGCTTTGGCAGTGAAGATCGTAAAGTGAATGAGAAACACGAGGCGAACCCGATTACGACCTGCGAAGATGAGGGCGCATTGGAGTTCAGCGGCTGAAATCATACAGCAAACGAAAGTAAGGAACAAGAAGAGAATCATCAAATCGACATCGGGATGGGGAGATGGGCTGGTACCTAGAGATAGGACAGGAGGCGTGGGACGAGCAGACTAAAAGCAAAAAGAAAGATGGTGAAAGAACAATGGCACTGTGTCCAGACTTAGGAGTAAATTCGACTACCACAGAAGAATGTAAGCCTTATGTCTCAGAGTCCAGCTAAAGACGAACCTGAACCAGTGCCGTAATCGTCGGTGGGTGATTGATCTTAACCATCATCCACCACGCCCATCCTCTCTATCATCTTTGGAAGATCCTTATGAACCTTCATGTGTTGCCCTAGGTTATCGTGACGACTGAATTCCTTGCCACAGCCAGGGTATGGGCATTTATGCGCTGCCATCATTAATGAGAATAAGCATTTACGGTAGAAAAAAAAAACTTACGCTTCTCATTGGTGTGGATGCTCCTGATGTGTCGCTTGAGGTGTTCCCCTCTCGCGAAGCACTTGCCGCAGCCACTAATGTCGCACAAATAGATCCGACTTCCGAGGGGGTCGCTAAAACCTCGGGCCCGACCGTTGCCGCCTGCACTGCCTACAGTTGGTACGCGACGGCCTCTTGACTTCTTAGTAAGGTTAGGGACAGGGACAGGTACGGGAAGCGACCGTGCGTTCTTGCGAGGCTTCCCTACCTGAGTTGACGAGCCTGGCGTCAAAGAGGAGGCAGCAATAAGAGGTGACTGCGCGGCACGCCTTGGAGGCTGTGGGAGTTCTGAGCCATAGGGATGATACCGCGCCGAATTCCTGCCGGAGAAAGATCGAGAACGTAAACTCCGTGAGTTCTTTGACGTAGCTCGCATGTGAGGTATGAAGTCGCCGTCGCCATCATCATCCTCAACTTCTTCTGCCCCGTAATCATCATCATTGTCGTCAAGCGCAGCTTCGTCAACACCATCTGCATCTTCGTCTCTGTCCACATTGAAGTTGTTGCCTGCGTCAGGGAGGCCAAGCCGCTGTGTGAAGTCGTACCCCTGGGGAACGGTGTGATTTTTCCCCGAGTTATGTCCACTGTTGGAGTTGCTGGATCCATGGTGATAAAAAGCTGCAATGTCCGGCTCGCCCTCAGCATCCTCGTCCTCAGGCTCCGGTAGATCCGTAAACCCCATCACGGGTGACACCTCTACAGGTCGCACAGTTCTTTGCTGCTGCAGACCCTGCGTCTGAACTCTCAAGGCCTGCCGTTGTTGTTCCTGTTCCTGACACGTGCGCTCACAATCGCTGACAATGGAAGATCCAAGATATGGTTGTCGTGGAACAGGCGCAGGCAGCACGGGTATGCTCATCGATGGCAACGGGGTGCTCTGGCTTGGCATATAGCGAAGTGCCAGTTCCGATATTCCAGGGTTGTGATGGTCAATAGGGGGTGAACCTGATTTTTTTTAGGGAATCAGAGAGCGGTCTGGACATTCTACGGGTACGTACCTGTGTCAAAAAAGCCATCATAAACCCCCAAACTGTTAGGCGAGCTGGTAACATCCGCTGGGGGGGTGTAACAAGTCACAAGATCCGGAACGCTCTCTATTTTGATGTCCTGACGAGGCTGCTGGTAACTAGCGTGGGGTGCTGGAGGTGCTGAAGCTGGGAAGCTGGGATAAGAGCTTGTGGCCGCCTGCGGCTGGTAAGTGACGTCAAAATCTTGTCGGTAGGTGTGTACATCGCTCCCCAGAGGATGAGTGGCAAGTTGAGCTGAGGGTGTAGGCGGAGAGCCGTAAAAGGAGCTTGTGTATTGCGGATCCATTTCCTGTCGCGGCAATGAAGGACATAACGGCTGAAATTTCTTCACTTCCGGTGAGTAAGTGTACCCCATTGCGACTGACAAGGGCATGGGCAACGGCGCCGCCACAGGTTGCTTATAGACCTCTGGATTCTCGGCTACATACCCCGTTAGGGCGAACGCGCGTGGGGCGTGCGGATACAGATATCCAGCGGCCAATTCGTCTGCCACATTGTAAGGATAATAATCGTCAGCATTCACAACATGTGATGTATCATTCTCCATTGAATCAACAGGAGGCTCTGGTAGTGGGCTCTCGTTGGCCGATGATGAGGAAAGCGGAGATTCCGCAGAAGCGGCAGAGCTGTCTGACGCGTATGGACTGTAGCCGAGGGATGACTGCTGCTGTGGAAGCGGATAATATGAATTCAATCGACCAGAGGGGGATAAATGCCGGTGACTGGAGCTAGATCTAGGATGCGAGTGGGTGCGTGCGAAATACGGTGAGTTTGTCATATTGACAGCGGCCGAACGTCTCAACTGTCGTCGTTGGGCTGGCTGATGGGGGAAAGGACAAAGAGCAGAGTCGAAATAAGAGAAACGAATGTTCGAGTCCATTTGTATTTTAAGGACCGACTTGACACAGTCTTGTCTTGTTCTGGAGTGAATATAAGCCGAGAATTTATCTTGGGGCACAAAAAATAAGGCAATTGAATTTAGTTGGAAATTATTGGTCATACCAAGGACGACAGATCACTAGTGATGCACACACAAGGCAAGCGGTCGCGTTCAGGTACAAGCGGATGTGATCGTGTGGCTGTGAGTGTAATTTACAATTGAGGGGAAAGAGATCTGGAAATGGAACAATCGCGGGGAGCGGGTTGGACGACCGGCGGGATACGGCAAGGGTCTAGAAAATGCGATGGAAATGTGATCGAAGCTGTGGAGCAGGCGACTAATAACGGCTGCGAGTGGATGAGTCAGGTCGTGTTCAAAAGTCGTGAGTGTTCGTCAAGGAAAAGAGTCGAAACCAATAAAAGTGCCAAACGCCTGTCAATGAATATACCGTAGGGAGCGGCGATGAGGGTCGGACAGCCTACGGTGAGCAAGAGTACAGCAAAGCTTGCACCGCTAGACGAACCTGGTAGTGATACGGAGTCAAGAGAGATTGCTCATTTGCGATCAAAGCTTGAGTAGAATGTTCCCTTGCCTGTGTACTATTGTTGACTGTACTTTGCTGGGATTACTATGTAGTTCTTCGATGCGGCCAAATCCCTCGGGGCAAGGTTTCCTTAATGGCTATCCTCTGGATGAGGTGCTTTTGAAATGACCTATGTCCGACCTGTCGGTGGTCATAGCACGCGGCTACCGACACTTTCGAAAATCATTGCTTTTTTGGAGAGCCAGGGTTCACAAGCAGGCTGAAGCACTCATTTAGAAGATCTAAGGTTTGCTTCCAAGCTCCGATCTCACAGGGGATCTCAAGCCGTGAATTCAACGTTTCATTCAACGTTATCATCATTGTCACACAAACGTTTTACTCCTCCGTCCCTCTCTATTGTTCGTGCTGGACTACTCCAGTACTCTTATTTTGCCTCACAATGAATCCCATGCGTCGCCTACCAATATCGTTGCTTTAGGCCCGCAGCTACCTTCTTTGATCTGTCTGGCATCAGCCGAGGCGAGGCACTCGGCTCCCTGCAGCAGGATCTTTTACTCCTCCCTGCAGTATGAAACCTCTTTACGATACATATACCGCCCCGGCCCGTTCCTCACCAAAAGGCTTCCGCGCCATCCTTTCACCGCACGTCTATCACGCCAGGGCCGGCAGAGCAACGTAAATCTCTAGCCATTTCCCTGAGGGTTTCACTTCGCAACTTGATATCTGTCATCGGAAATTCACTCTCGCAGGTCCCCACACCAATAGTGCCACTTACCTGCCAAATTCATACTCCATTGCCGTAGACCCCTTCCTTTTCCAATCAGTACACCGTGCTTCTCAATCACCCCAGCCACCCTGATCACGGTACGTATCATTCATTGGCTTCTCTAGCAAATTAGATCAGTATCTATTCATGTCATTTGACATGGAACAGCTACCCAGTGGGAATCACGTTCGTATCATGCCGCATATCTCTTTTAATTGATTGTTTCATTGATGCACAGAGGTCAGCTGGCAGGCGTGTGCACACCAGATCGAGACTTGCCAAGGACCATTATGAATGCCGCTCGACCTTCCTTTTTGCGCGACTCTGAAGCGCCTGTTCTATCTCCATAGAGTATGAAACGCCCGCCCGTACAGCTGAAATCGGTAAAAAGTTTTCTGACCGTGGATGGCGGGAGCGAGCGAGTACAGGACGTAAGCGAACAAGGCCCCATCAGATATGCATAAAATTAATGAATTCCGATGTACGAATCGTCTAACGTCTCATGCGGTCAGGCGGTAGCTTTCATACAGCTAAGATCTGTAATTTAACACTTTCCTTTACTTTCTTGTGAGATTAACGAGCTAATCTACACACGTTGCCTAGTGTAGAGCATCACAGGTGCCTAATGCTTGCCCAGCACAGTTACATATCCGATTCGACAAGCAATGAGTGACAGCATTGTACTTGGGACGGAGCGCCAACGACAATTGAGCGGAAACCTACGGGAGTGGCTATGTAATCAGCATCATCGGATGTAATCGGGAAACGGGCGCACATGCTAGTCCAACAGCTAGTCTTGCTGGATTTGTGGCGAGCACGAGTATGTCGTGCGGTGTGACTGATCTGAGGATGGAGATACTCGCACTAGATCCCTAGACCCAAGGCAGCGTATGTGTGTACCGATTGATTGCGACATTGACGTGACTATCAGCGACCCTTGCGTGGCGCCCTCGAATTCAATGGCTATTGGAGCTATGAATTTGAAAGTAGCGAATGCAATAATTGACAATCACCAATTACAGCAACCTACTATCTTTGTTGAGTCAGCGAAGCATGAGCGCCCAAACTACAAATAGACTGCGCAAACTTACCAATTCCAAAAACATAGAGTCGCCGTATTACCATTAGGAAAGGTCGACGCATTCTTCGGAACACCAGAGTGCTTCTCGCCGCATTGACTCGTTAGTCGTAGGAAAATGGTAAGGAAACAAGGGCAATGCCGAACATTGCACTTCACAATCAGCGGCAGGTTCCGTCGATGTCATCTCGATGTGACCGCTTTCATTCCATGAGTCAAATGGGGTGGATATGGAACAACAGAGAACATACGCAAATATTCTAGCGAGTGGGCTCGCATAGCCTCGAGGGCCCAAGATAGCCATATCAAGAAGTGCAGGCACTGGTTCGAGGAAATGATGCGAGTAGTCAGCGTTAAGTTGGGTCTGTTTCGTGCAATCAGGCCGCAACGGTTAACGGACGCAGTACAGAGTACAGATACTCCTGCGTTAGGCGACCATGGGAAGATTGACACACTAATTCAGTCCATACCGCGGATGTGCGGAAAACAACATGTGGCACTGTTCATTTGTAGACTCACCAAGACACGCAGTTCAAGTTGCATCCGGCCAGTAAAATATGCTGAGAGTGTTATTAATAACCAGGACGGCGTAATGAATCAAGGAAGTGAGAACCGGTAAGTGAATATATAGAAATGTGTCTTGACTATGTCGGTTTCTGCCCATTACGGATGCGAGGGCGGAAATTGGCAAGAAATAGATTGCCTTAGGACCCAGTACATTCTTGGACATGCAACGAAGGTCAAGATGATGCGACCACTACGATGACGAAGTTGCGTGCCGAAACGAAGATTATAACAACAGCCGCATTGACGCACCAGCGGGCAGAAAAGACAAAAATTACTCCGGTGTGAGTACTGCTGAGACGAGGCCGTAGAGAGAGGACGGCTCCTGTGGAGACGGCAGGGACCCAGTGATACTTCGGGCAAGTCACGATATCCAGCTGCAGCAGCAGAGGATGCCTATCTTGGTATATCTAGTTGAAGGCTCTGAATATTTGCCCAAGGACCTGACAAAATCCATTCGTAGCGTGAAGACCACCGGGCGAAGAGCAGAAAAGGGAGAAACGCGCAGACAATGGTTAGAGGGTGCCAGTGATAGCCTTGAGCTAGTCACGGTCTTCCGCGATCACCAATGCACAAGGACACAGACCGTGGAAAAATTGGTCCATGGACTTTTTGAACACGTGGGCAGGGTTCGTGTGAACAGGGTACGTTTGGCAAAAAAACAACGAAGGACCCCTGTCCGAAATCCCCTGCGCCAGTGCACGCCAGTAAACAGATTACACCGGCAAGAAAGTACTGCTCGACGCTCGTATATACCGTAGAATTAGTCTTTGGCTACGTAGGAGAAGGCTTTGTCTCAAAGGTAGGCCGTCATCGTTCCCGGAAAGCCCCTTGTTCTGATTCTCCCATCAGGTGTCGCAAAAACGATGGAAAGCCCCCAGTCCCCGTTCAACCAAACATCCGGAGCTCTACCAACACCTTTGCAAGACGAGGACACCCTTGTTGACCTCAATTCATCCGACAATTTGGTCCGTGTCAATTTTGCATTATATTCCGTCGTATTATTCACCAGGGTAACGCCACTCTTGCTTTGGCAATATAATGCCTTACAGGGCTCTCCTCAACCCTCAATTGACTCCAATTCAACTTCCAGAAGAGTGACGCGTTCGCAAACAACAGGTCGACCGACTGTTCGCTGGGGTAAACACGGTAGAGGAGACCCCTCCGACACGTCATACAGAGGATCAAGTGCTTCCCTGAAACGATCTTTCGACGCGCGGGCCGTTGACGACGAAACCGACGTCGAGGCGGATCAAGACCCAGCTTACGTGCCATCAAAACTTCTCAAAATGGAACCTACCATGTTGATATCAGAGTCGTCCTCCGCGCCTGTTGTTGAGGATCCTCCCCAGCCAAAGGAACCCACGCCTGTATTTGAGCCCAGTGGCACGCCGATGCCTGGGGAATACACTTTCCTTGATGCTTCCTCCTCTTCGTTTACTTCGGAACGCCGTGGACCGAGGATACGCACAGCCCCCCCTATCCCTGTTCCGAACTTGACAAAAAAGAGTCGGGGTCGCCGTGTTCCTACCGCGGTTGACGACACAACAGAAGGAGAAGCAATCGAGGGACGTAAGGGACGCGTTTATGTTTGCAAGGTGGAAGATTGCGGAAAGTGTTTCAGTCGTGGCGAGCACCTGAAACGGCACATCCGATCTATCCATACACATGAAAAACGTGAGCATCTGTGTTGCATCATACTTTTTCCGGACATTGCTGATAATGTCCGTTATGATCAGCATTCGACTGCCCCCACCCCACGTGCGACAAACGTTTTAACCGCAACGATAATTTACTCCAGCATCTGCGTGTCCACAAGGGCGATAATTCCTCTCAAACTTCCGTCGATTCAGCCCATCTAGCTGCACCTGAAGAAGAGACTCCTGATGCTGGCAGCTCATCCACTCAGGCAGCGACCCAGCGTGCCTCCTCGTCTAAGACAGGCGCTACCCGCCGAGCAGTCCGCCCAGCTCGCAAGA
>LVVM01004895.1:679-35821 GCA_001882365.1 Rhizopogon vesiculosus | reverse complement strand
CGGCTGCATCCACTCCACCAATCCATCCCGCACGTCTTGCGGCTTCGCGAGCGGCGGCTCGAAATGCACCCCTTACCCTTCCACGCACCTACTCCCTTCCTCCACTGCCCTCCATAGCACCTCCCTATCACAACCCCACTGCGGCAGTCTTCATGAACAACACCAACATCGCAGTCTCGTCTCTCCGGACCTCTATGGATGAGGAGACTGATCATGAGCAGGAGACGGAGGTCTCTGAGGACGAGAGTCACCGCCGCCAGACAACACACAGTCTCAGTGACCTTCGCTCAATGTACAACTTCCGCGACGCTTTCAGCTCCGCTCCCCTCGCGCCTAGGAAAGATTTAGCACGCGGAAACAGTCTACCTACCGAAGAGGCTCTTGACAGTGCACCTGCCTCCGCTGGACCCGAGCCATCTTCCAGTCCTTCGCCTGCATCTATGTCCCGTGAGGGTCCAGACGAAGTCCATATGTCCGCTCCACATTCCCCCTTGACTGTAGAGACTCGGTGATAACCATTAGTGCTCACGAGCTTTGCCCTTTTTTTCCTGATGAATCATCGCTGTGGATATACGTTAAATGTCTCATATGTTGATCATTTCCCCCCGACGACCGTTGTCTTGTATGTTTCCTTTATCGCCTCGCGCTCTGCGTTACAAAATCGATTAATATTGACCTCGTACCGTGTCTCTTAGTTTCTTTGTCGTTAACCTTGTCTTGCCGTTTTTCTCTGCGTTTGATTGAATTGGAGTTTGATTTCCTCCACTATGCCTTCTGGATCCGCTTGGCTTCGCGTACTTAGCTTTATCAGTTCTCCATAGCCCTAATTGCGGATACGGTTCGCCTATGGAGCCGCCTGCGTTTTTTTGGTCGTGTGCTTCTTGCGATACCTGGATGGATGTAGTACATATTGTCTGGACAAACTATAGTTACAAGATAACCAGGTAGCCATTGTGATAAGTACATTGATTACAAGAGACAAAGATCTAATGCACGAAGAGTACATATATGGATAACATCGTACAGTTCCGTTGGTAGTATTGCACATGCACTTATTGTGAATCATTTAAGAGTTGACTGGTTTGGCTTAAGCCCAGGCAATGATGTCCTGCTCTGTAGGCCCGGCGGGAACATCGGACGCAGCGAGGTTGCATTGATGGAAGGCCCGAACTTGATCGGGTTTGAAAGCACCAACGACACTGTGGAGCAAGCCACGGTTGTGGAACACAACAAGATCGCGCTCCTTCCAATCGTGCGGATATACCAACTAGACGAGTTCGAGTCAGATCATACTAAGGGAGGAGGAAGAAAAACAATACCCCAGGCGCGATGCCAGGCCGCTGCATCAAGTGCAGAAGCTCGCGAACCTTCCCAAGATCTTTGATATGTTCTCCATCTGGGTATAAAGCGTCCAAGCGCGAAGCGCTAGAAGGCAAGGGTTTCACGATGAGTTCCTGAGCTCCACACGGATGAACTTGGAAGTGAAGCTCGCCCGTGACAGGGTTCTTCCAAAGCTACAACGTGTTCTCAGATCTTAGCTCATGTGCGTGGGACAGACAGATCGACTAGGACGTACGATAGGGAGCGTTTTAATTCTCGACTCTTCCCACTCTGGAAGTTCGTTCAGAGGCAGTTCGAGACCGTCGTTTACGATCCCTAGACCATCTGACTTTGCACGTGCTGGTGCCATCCAGACGTAAGGGTGGGGCGCATACCGCACCGAAGTCCGTACAGCCAGGCTCTTCAGCTCAGGTGGCAGGATCTCAAACATCTTCTTCCCTGAGACAAATGCAGTAGTTCCCAGCGGCACGGACAGGGTCTCTCCAGATGGGTCATCATCATCGCTATACCTGACAGTCTGCCTATCGCCCCCGGGAACTACGATCCCATAGAGGGTAGTCGCACGCGGCGGGTTGTAGTCGTACAGCGCCGCATCGATGTGCCAGCGATAGAATCGGGTGAAGCCCAGTGCCTCGTCTTCAGCGGACACACGGGTCTTGTGGAAGGTGGTGTGCGATGGGTGCTTGAGAGCAGCAGTTTCTAGACCTTCATGGTTGTATACCATGCCGTTGCCGATGAGCTGAACTTGAGGCACGCGAGGGATTGTCTTAAGATCTGGGTGAAGGACAGACTTCTTGGTCGACTGAGTCTTATTATTACCGTGTCCGTATGACTCGGATTCAGGATCGAAGGCCTGTGTGAACCTGAGAACTGCGTTGAAAGTCATGGCACTGAGTGCACCCACCTTCGTTAGAGCATATTGTTGTTCCGGAGTAAGAGACACGTCTCGGAACAGGAGGATCCCGTGCTGCACGGTGGATAAGTCAAAGGTGACTGCAACTGATGAGAACCCAAGACATACAGTGTACAAAGCTGTCTCGATCTCCTTGAACTGCTCGGGAGTGAATTCGCCGGGGTTCACACCCTTGACTTCGCGCCCGAAATTGGGGTCGAAATCGGAAGGACTGGCAGAGGCGGGGAGAGTGATTGGTACGAGTTCGATGGCCATGGTTGTCGTGTTGAGAATCAGATGGGAAAGTGAGTAAAGTCGATGAAGGGAGTGATTTATATGATCCGGACTGCGTCAGCCTGTGTCTGTGCCATGGCTTCCTTATCTCCACATTGACCTGGGCGCTACTTTGGCGCTACTTTTACATCCAGGTATGATCGGGCCGCCACAGCCGCTGACGTGTAAATCATGATGAATGAAAGCACCGCAATTGTTGGCGCAAACAACTACTGAAATTTCATACGCAAGTACTAGTGATGACTGACAACTGTCCAAAGGACAACATTATTATATATGATATTCTTGCTGAATATATCCCTCACTAGTATTCTGTTGGATATTATGTCTGATTTCGTGAAGGCACCCGATTATAGAAAATCATTGCAAGTCCGAGTGGATTATATGACATGTAACATAAGTCGGTGCTTCTGATTAAATACAAGCCATGGCATGGAGATCGCGAGCGGTTCCAAGTCTCTTTAAACCATGAAACATGTTCGAGTTTAAGTTGTTAGCCAACTTTCAATTACTTATTATATTACCCCGCCTATTCGGGTACTATAATAGTTTAACTTCAAGTTAGCAATGCCAGCCACGTATTCTTCACTCCTGCCTCTCGCAGCCATGGAAGAGCCAGGAGTTAGACAGAGAAAGAAAATAGTTCCCGGGTCCTCGGATGGTCACCAAGTGCGTACTTAATGTCAGTCACTCCAGGCTACGCTAATCCCAGGCACGGCAGACAGGCAGTGGAGCCAAGCCCACTCGAGCATTTCCAAAGATATATGGACTACTCTTGGTCGTTATGTTGGTTCTGACACTTTACCAGGTATGCGCGAAAGAGCTTCGATGCTTCTGACTTTCTACTGACCTATGTTAGTTTCCAGCACTAGTGAAGAGCCCGCTCAACCAGCTTCTTGGAACACCTGAACCTACCAGACTTTTGCCAGGAATTCCGACAAATTATGTCCCCACGTTCGCGGCAGACGAAGCAAAGCGAGACGCAGTAGTGGAGGCATTTAAAGTACGAAAGCGCATATTTGCTCGCCCTTCCGTGGACTGACATCACGCCTCCACTTAGCATGCATGGCATGCATACGGTAATGCACAGTCCATGTAAGTATGGACAAACGACTGACTTGAGTAGAAAGGGATGCTATGGGTGATGACGAGTACCACCCCATCTCGCACACTGGCTCGAATTTAACCAACGCGGGAGGTATTGGGTATACTGTTGCAGACTCTATCGACACGATGATTATCATGGGTCTGGAGGATGAGTACCAGCGTGCAAGGACATGGGTAGCAGACAACCTCTCGTTCGATCGGGACGGAAACTTCAATACCTTCGAGGTGAGTTGAAACCTTGTCCTCTTGTGCGGCAACTTGAAGAATCTTCGATCACTAGATAACAATTAGGATTATGGGAGGCTTACTAACCGCATACCATTTGTCTGGAGAAGACTCTTTGTTTCTCGAGAAGGCTCGGGAGCTTGCGGACCGCATTCTGCCTACCTTTGAGACAGAGTCTGGTCTTCCATTATCACTAGTCAATTTGGCGCTTCGAGAAGGCGTGCCAGATCGTGACAACTATGGCTATGTGAGCACTGCTGAGGTAGCAACGTTACAGCTTGAGTTCCGCTATTTGGCATATCTTACGGACGAGGATATTTATTGGGACAAGGTCGAAAATGTGAGTACTTTACTTAGAATACAGCAGTATATTCAGTGGTATCCCAGGTGATGGCAATCCTGAAGGCGGTTGCACAACCACACGGGCTGGCAACCATCTTTGTTGAGTAAGTCTTGAAATTCATAGTCATCAAGCATGCAGCTTATTCGCATGCCAGCCCGAAACTGGGTCGCTACCAAACTTCGCCAATACGACTTGGGTCCCGCGGGGATTCTTACTATGAATACCTATTGTGAGTAGACAGGATAGTAAGTTCAAAGTTCTACTCACCCTTTCGGTCACAGGAAGCAATACCTGCAGACTGTAAGCATGGTATATAATACAGGCTGATCTCGGTGAGGCTGATAATCCACTTAGAACCAAACGGAGCTCGTATACCGCGATGTACGTGTGACAATTCAGACTGATCCGAAGGGCCACCTCACAATATACCTTAGATGTACGATACTGCAATGTCAGGTATCCACGATGTCCTGGTAAAGCGGGGGCTATCCACCAAGCTTCTTTACATTGCGGAGCTTAATCCAGAGCGAACCGGACAAGGGAGCATGTTGGTTTCGTATCTCATCCCCTGATAACATATCCTGACGTGATCCCCAGCGGGTGGCGTTTAGTGCCTAAGCAAGACCATCTCGTGTGTTTCCTTGGCGGTTCCCTTATGCTTGGTGCCACGACGTCCGGTGCCCTTGTTGACCATGTCTCGATACCACCACGACCTGATGAGCTCACCGGCCAAGGCGAGCGTGACTGGCTCACGGGAGTGGAACTTATCAATACATGTATGGCCACACATGACACTCAAACGTATGTCTTTATGTCCTCGTTGACGTTATTCTATGCTGAAATTGCGGTCAGTGGTCTGGCGCCTGAGATTGCGCACTTCCGTATCGAGAGTGACGGGATAGACAATTCGGTGGCTCCTGCAGACTGGTACATCAAAGGCGCGCGGTATGTTGACTCGCTTATCGCCTTGAATCGTGCGCTGACTTGCTTCGTGGATTACTAGCTTAGGAGCACCAGCACCTTTCGACGCCCGATACATCCTCCGGTATGTTTGATTTTGTTTATTGCCTCACTCATGTGTCATTCAACGTGGACCTCAGCCCAGAAACCATTGAATCCCTCTTCCTTGCCTTCCGGCTCACCGGTGATCCAAAGTATCGTGATTACGGTTGGGCGATATTCCAGGCCATCGAAAAGCACTGCCGTATCCCAACAGGCGGATACGCAAGTGTGATAAATGTGGATCAAGTTCCCGTGGAGCATGAGGATAAAATGGAGACTTTTTTACTGGTGTGTAACGTTCCCTGACTCTCCCACATTGATTGAGTTTCACTTATTTCTCCCGTCAGAGCGAAACGTTAAAGTATTTGTATTTACTTTTTGCGGATTCAAGCGTACTTCCTCTCAATGGTGAGTCTATCATTTAATCGATGGGATGTAGCTCATGCAACCCAACAGAATACGTCTTCAACACGGAGGTACGCCTATTACATATGCATTCACCCTTCTGCATTCACTGACTTTGAACTCGGACAGGCGCATCCTCTGCCCGTATTTAACCCAACTATACTCACGGGCTTTTCGTAATTATTCCCCTCAGCATCCGTCAGTTTTCCGGAGTGTATCATTAGTCGACTGGTGTACCATAATTATGGACGATTACAGCTTTCTGCTGGCAGCCTTGATGCCCACCAGTTATATCGAACCATTTCGACTTGACCATTTCCTAGCAGCTGCTTCACTAACAACCTACATAAAAACATAAAACATAAAAATCCAACTGACAAAATATCTATTCTCGAAAGTCCGAATAAGCTGCCTAGTTCAGTAAGTAGAATTATAACGCGACCGAAACGATGTGACGCGGAGCTCGAACATATGCTAGCGTGAGATTCGTAATGAATGGAAGGGGTGAACTAAATCGTAATGGGTGTGTTATGAAACTGGTATTCATAGATACTGAATGTCCAACGCAGCGGCACGATCTAAAGTGCCAAAGCAGCGGCCTGAGCATAAGATAGGCCCTTCCACGCGGGGGATTCGGGTGCGAGAGTGATGAATTCCCAAGGCTCGTCAGCCTCCATGTCGCGTCCAAAGTCATCAAGGGCAATAACGGAGCGGACAGGCGGGAGGACCTCAAAGTCAGCGTCTATGCATCGCTTGAGTCAACGTTGTCCGAAATGAAATGCTGTAACGCGTACCTAGCGCCTTGGACGGCTTCTTGGTCTTGAAGGTCACGAAATCCGCGAGCGCTATCTTGGGGAACCTAGACTTGCTCCCAGTCCCAGGCACCGGTGCGATAATAGCCGGGCGGTCTGACCCAGCGAGAGCACGGTACTCAGGCTCGTCACCGTCCCAGCTCTCCATGGTGGCCCTCTTGCCAGGCCGGGGCCCGGCCCTCTCCTTGAGCCCCATAACTCTTGCCGTCGCCGCCCTCTCCTTGCGCTCCATCAACATCGCATGCTCCCGCCGCTCCTTGGTCTGGTGCCGGGCGCGCTCATGGGCACGCTGGTCCTTTGCACCGACTTCGGTGAGACGATTGACTACCGTCTCATGCAACTTCTGGGAGGAGGAAAGTTTCTCGTTGAGTGTAGTAGACATGAAGAAGAGCTGACGGGGAGTGATTTGCTTATATAGATGGGTGGAAACGGTGTCCCACGGTTGCGGTGCCAGCGGTAGCGGATGTGGCACCGTCTATGAGGCCATTATATGACCGGACGGTTTGAAACGCCAGATAGCTAGGATTAGCTCATTTAGCTGTCACCGTAGTCATAAATGATAGCACTGCACGAAAGATAGACCAAAATAGGAAGCCCTGATCGTAATGTCTCACGTGACTGACAGATTGAGAGATTGGCGCAGGAACGTTGGAGTCCGCCCCAAGACTTTGCCCGTCGAATCGATTTTGGAACGTTTCTTTGTTCTTGCAAAGTGTAGCAGTCACACACATTCACTGGAGAGTTCGGGCCGTGCCGCTAGGTCTCAATCTCATCGCCAACGACTTGGGAATTTGAGAAAACGATTATATGGTGGTGCTCTCAGCGTATCGGATGATGGCTACATGAAACGTGTATCCGAGCAATTGAAAACGTTGGCTATCATCGTGAACGTACAGTTATAATCTAAAGAATGCATTGTACAATTGAACTTGTCACCCCATGCAGCTAGCTCTTGAGTTACTTTTTGAGCAGAGCAGGTGCCGTCAAACCAGCCGAAAGACCCTTGTCACTAGCATAAAATGCGCCTGAGCCTTTGACCTCATCCCTGAAACACGATCAACACAGATTCATTCAGTATAAAGCAACAACTCACTCAATGCGCAGCAGCGCATTATATTTTGCAACACGCTCGCTACGAGCGGGTGCACCGGTCTTGATCTGACCAGTTCCAAGGGCAACGACCAAGTCAGCAATGATCGTGTTCTCCGTCTCACCAGAGCGGTGGGACACCATGACTCCCCAGCCATCAGACTGAGCAAGTTGTGCACTGTAAAGTCGTCAGCCGAAATTAACACTCATGTTCGCAGCAGTAACATACGCCTGAATGGATTCTGAGATGGTACCAATTTGGTTGATCTAACAAAAGGTCAGAATATATCGCAGCGCAAATCCTTATGTGCACTAACCTTCAAGAGCAGGCCATTGCATGCCTTCTTCTCAATGGCAGTCTTGATGCGAAGAGGGTTGGTAACAGTCAAGTCGTCACCAACAATCTGGACCGAGCTGTTCTTGGTGAAGTGGATCCATGCCTCCCAGTCATCCTGATCGAAAGGATCTTCGATCGAGACAATTGGGTACTTCTCGACGTAGCTGAGGTAGAGGTCCGCAAGCTCAGTACCCGAGATCCACTTCTGGGGGTCTGAGTTGGGGTTCTTGAAGTCCAGGTCATATTTGCCTTCCTTGTAGAACTCGGACGAAGCAACATCAAGGGCGATCTTGATCTTGCCCTCGTACCCGGCCTTGCTGATAGCCTCCGTGAGGAGCTCCAGAGATTCGTCAGCTCCCGAGACATTGGGAGCAAATCCACCTTCGTCACCGACATTGACAGCTGGTGTGTATCGTTGAGACCAACACAGCATAATAATGTAGAGATTACATACCGTCGATGCCGTACTTTGCGCTGATGACCTTCTTCAGCGTGTGGTACGTCTCAGTACCAATTTTCATTGCTTCAGTGAATGAAGTAGCACCAGTGGGAAGGAGCATGAACTCCTGGAACGCCAGCTTGTTGCCGGCGTGCGAACCACCGTTAATGACATTGAAGGCGGGGCAGGGCATAACATAGGGGGGCTTGACACCAGCAAGCTCAGCAAGATGCTGGTATACAGGAACACCTTTCTCAGCAGCACCAGCCTCCACGCAGGCAATAGAAACACCGAGAATAGCATTAGCACCGAGTTTGCCCTTGTTAGGCGTGCCATCGAGCTTGATCAGGAGGTCGTCGATCTCCTTCTGCTGGGTGACGTTGAGGCCAGATTTGATCAGCTCTGGACCGAGAATGGTGTTCACGTTGTTGACGGCCTTTGAGACACCTGGATGAGATGACATTCGTGAACGAGTCTGAAGTGTATGAAGGAGGACATACCCTTTCCAACATAGTTGGCTTTGTCGCCATCGCGAAGCTCAACGGCTTCGTGGACACCGGTAGATGCACCAGATGGGACAGCAGCACGGAAAAGACCTTTGAAATACGCGTTAGAACGGAAAAGCATCTCATCGCGTCCGATCTCTCACCTTTAGCTGTGTAAAGGTCTACCTCGACGGTGGGGTTACCGCGAGAGTCGAAGATCTGCAAATATCGGATTCTAGTCAATCAACAATGAAGATGCAGATGACTTGCCTGGCGAGCGTAAACTTTGGTAACAGACATGGAGGACAAAGTAAAGATGGGTGGTGCGGTCAAAGGACAGTCGAAAGGTTTATGAGCGACGGAGATAATCAGCTTCTGCACTTTCCCACGCACTGCTCGTACCAGATTTTGGCGTTTCGCTCAAATTTCACGAAACCGACTTACTGGGAGCAGTATAGGCTACTTTTAAATAAGCTTAGGCATCCTCTGCATAGCACCACAAGCGTGCCTGTTAATGATGGAAACGTGTGATAGACCTAGCGAGTCGGAGAAAGCGCGAAGGAAGATGTGTTTTAGCTTCTCTGCGTTAGTCTGATTGGTCACATAGCAAAGCAACATATATGCTAGTCAGGCCTTATCAGCGCCGTTTCCGCCCTTCACCCTTCTTGCCCATAGGAAGAGATTTCATCACTGCTGCTTTGCTTCGATTTTTATTCTTCACATTGGCGTTTGTGTAGAAATTCTTGGCCTTTTTCTGTGCTGGGTTAGCATCGGAAACGAACCAGAACGACTTATCATACCTTGTTTGTCTTCATACGCGGTTCCTTGGCTGCGGCAGTGTCCTCCACATCGGATGCGTCTCCTGGAAACATGGTCAGACCACTGCAGAGTAGTCGAAATGACACCATACCTTGCTCGGCCGAAGATAATTGTTCTCCCACAGCTTTGCTCGCCACCTCCTTCCCATCGGTAAAGACATCGTTCCAAGACAATTCTTCATCTTCATCATTCTTAGCTTCATCGCTACCGAGTTCGCTCCCTTCATCCTCCTCATCGGATGCATTATCGCCTGCCGCACTAGAAACCTCTTCGTTCTGGTCGTCATCTTCGTCCAAGGGCATCACGTCCTCCGCAAGGAACGTGTTTTTCTGCACAATAGTCTTCAAATTCTGCTTGACTGCCAGAACCTCTCCGCCATTAGCAGCTTTCTCTTTGCCCTTACTTTTTACCTTCAGCTTGGCTTCGGCCTTGTTGAGTTCCTCCGGCCGCTCAGGGGGAGGCACGAAAAATGGTATTCGGCCTCTCACCCAGTCGGACAGTATGATTTTGGCGACGCCATCGAGATCTGGCTCGCCACCTTTCAACAATCGTCCTTTCATCCGCGCAAGAGTATCCAAGAACTGTTCTGGATCCCAAAAGCGAGAGGGATCATCTGGATACGGAAGAGGAATGCCGTACGTTCGCGAGAGGTATAGAGGCTTTACGCGCGACATAAGAGTGGGAATGTGCTCAGATGGCACGGGAAGGGCTTCAACACGTAGAACACCCTTGAGGACAGTGGACGTTTGGGAATCATGTGCGGACGTGGGGACGACACCCGGACAGTCAATGAGATATATCCGCCGGGTTAAGGTGATATACTGCCAAACCTGAGGTTCGAAGACAAACATTTTGGCCTGTTCAGCTTGATAGTCATTATTGGAGCGCACCTTGGTTTCTCCTGGTACAGGTGCAACGCGGCAGACCTTACCACTCTTGAGGGTATTTATGACACTGCTCTTGCCTACGTTTGGGTATCCAACAAATCCGACGGAAATTTGCTTTTTATCTGAATGGAGCTGGGAGAATTGGCGAAGGAGCTGAATCAAAGATCCCTTGCCAAATGAATGATTTGGTGAGGCGTGGAATGCGATCGTGGGGTATCGAGGTGTTAGATGTTGAATATACCTTGCCTGTAGCATCCTTAGGAAGGGACTACAAAGGGGAATCACGAAAAGCTTACAGTAACCCAATTAGGCACCAAGTCACACTTGTTGATGACCAGCACGACCTGTTTGTGCGCTTTCTCTTTTTTCATGTACTCGAGCACAGACTCACATATGGTGCCAAGTGGATCTCGAGCATCAAGAATGTGTAGGATAACGTCCGAAGAGTCGATCACCTTGTACAGCTCTCCATAAATGCGCCTCGAAGTTCCTTTGGCGAAAATGGGTTCGATGTAGTCCGCGTGGGTTTGCGGTTCGGAAGGTTGGCCTGCAATAAGTCAGAACATGTTCGAGAAGGGGAATACACTGCGAAATACCTGAGGAGCCTACTCCTAGCTGGTTGGCAGCTTGTTCAGCTTCTTCCGCTGCAGCTGCGCCCAGTTTACTCAGTTCCTCGAAAGTGCCGACATCAAGTCTGGCCTTCTTGCGCTGGGCCTTGGGCCCAAAAGTCTCGCTAAAAGGTTCTGTTTCCACGATGTGGGATCGCTACATAATATCAAGCACAGCAAATCAAAATTTTGCTGAAACCTACCTTTCGGGTGTTAGGATTAGACGCATCATCCAAAAGTGCCATAGGTAGTTTATTTCGACGGAGTAGCACTGAGTATGGATCATCCTTCTTCGCCGAAAGACTTGTCCTGAAGTGATCGAGGGCTTTCTGTGAAATAACTCGTGTATTCCCTATTATTTTCGTGAGTGATGGGCCTCCACACATATACCAACGTAGCTCACCAAACCATCTACGATCGGGCTGAACTCGCCCAGGTGTTGTCTCGTCTTCTCCTTTCTGAAATGCAGCGGCCTGAATTATCTTGCCATCCTTGTCCCGGATGGGCTTCCCGCCAGACAACATCTTGAGACGGGCGACTTGTTTCGCATTGCGGTAAAAGTTCTCGCCTTTCACTTTTTTGAGAGAGGGTTCCTTGGATCCAGAAGAGCGGGGCTTGGGGGAAGCCTTGGTCTTTTTAATGGGCGCCATTGTGTGGTATGGCCGTGACACTCGAAGACCCAAAAGATCTTTTCTATGTACGCTGGCAAGAAATGTGCATAAATTTCTTTCCCACGGCCCATCATCCATTTGCCAAAACTTTCTTGGACCTCGGCGGGCGCGCGTTTTGCCATGTTCAAGTCCTGCCTAACTAATGGTATGTCCAATTTCATCGTGCTCTGACTACTTCTCAAGTGTCTTTCTACACTAGCATCGCACACCGTCGCGTCGTCCAGCCGTTCATCACTCCATACTTCGGCAGTTCTCAATGCCAGGCTGACGAGCAAACAAGTTCGACGCGAGAAGGTTTCCAAAGTGCAGGCGCGTATAAATCATAAGCTCGCATTTGATGCGCGGCGCGAATATGCGGTTCTTGGCCACCGTCCAGGTCAGGATCACAAATGGAACAGCTGTGACCTTGCAAAAGCCATCATCACAGATACTGCGCTGTACTCGGATTCCTCTGTCCCCGAGATCATTCACACTCCCGAAGGCGACATTGAGCTTCCTCAACATCTAAACTACGGCGCTGCTGAGGAAGTAAAGCTGCTTTTTGACGTGTTACCACCGTTGTCTGCTCAGAGCGGCGTGACCACTTTCACCGGGACCGTAGTTACCAAAGTGCAGGAGGCGATGGAAGGAGAAAGGGCCAAAGCAAACATGTTCGCAAAGGTACTTGATTTGCGCAATGCAAACTCGAAAGGTCTCGCATTCGAGAACCGCCGCCGTTGCGTCCAAGCATTTTCACCACCGGGCAAACAGAATGACACTGGTCGCCCAGAAGTACAAGGTACATACCGCTAAATTTTCTTACTGTAATGAAAATGCTGAAATCTGTTGGATGCAGCCGCTCTGCTAACAATGCAAATACGTGGGTTGTGGAGGCACCTTTTGGCTTTCCGCAAGGACATAGATAACCGCAGGGGCCTTCGTCACCTTATACACGAACGGGCAAAGATACTGAAGTATTTGAAGAAACTTGACCGTGATCGATATGAGGCTGTACTTCCTCGACTTGGGCTTGAAGCTGCGAGCGTAGAAGGAGAGTTGGTAGTTTGATAGGTTGTCCATTGAACTATTTCGCACTAATAAATGGAATCTGAAGACCAATTACTTGTCGTCAAACTGATTCATTTTACAGTAAGTATCACTCGGATGAACAGCCAGAGAAGATGGAAGGAAATAAGAATGCAATCAACTGTTTAGAAACTAAGAAAAATGTCCAGTAACGTATTGTAAGGGAATCGTTCTCAGGCATGATTAGGAACAGACGGAAGCTCAATCAATAGAAAGGGAAGAAAGGGTGGCCGAAATAGAAGTCGTCGTCCTCTTCATCATCATCGTCGTCGTCGTCGTCGTCGAAATAAAAGTTCTCCTCTTCGTCTTCATCGTCGTCGTCGTCGTCACAAGCAAAACCATAGTAACCCTTCCCCGGCGGAGCAATATGGGACGGCCTCTCCATTTGCAGAGTAACTGTGGGATTGGGCTTATAGTCTTGTCTGCGACCTTGCGGTGCCTCGTAATCCTTGTAATAATCCTGATTTACCACAGGCTCGTTGATGGAATGACTGATATCCATGAATGGTCGATCAACAATGCACACAAGGCAATGAGAAGAGCAGCAGAACGTACACTATGTGAAGATGATTCTTCATTTTGGTAAGTTCATAGCATTCCTTCTCTTGTGACAAATCCATACAATGGGCGCACAGCCAGACGGTGCTTGCAGGATCAGTGATATGAGGATATGGTTGAAAATCGAACATGTGGTGTATGAATTCTGTGATTTGGCGAGTATTTCTGTTCGCTTCTTCGAGTAATTCCCCTTCAAGTTTCTTCCAGTTAGCTGTCCGGCGATCATATGGATGATCTCGCATTCTGTGCTGGACCTGCAGATTAATAAGAAACACTGGAACAGAAACAGAGAACGTTAATGCACGAACTGCTTGACGCCACGTGAAGACGGGTGCATCAGCTTGATTCACCTCGTGCTTAGACCACTTCACACAGTCAACGCACGCAAAGCGGTGATCTAACTCGTCCATTTTCGTCGCAGTAATGGTGAGCGGGTCTTCATCGCATGCCTCGACAACGGCACGAGTAGCCTTGCCTGCTTCTTCGTCTACTTGCAGCATGCGGATGTCCCACTTTGTACGTGTGCTCATTGGAAAATCGATCCGATAGTTGGGGTCATCGGAGGCAGAATAGTCCCAAGGCAAAGTTCGGGATTTGGTGAGACAAGAGTGACCCATGACCTTGGGATAGAAAAGAGGAATGGATCTGGGCCGGGGTCCTTCAAGGTCATCGAGGAAACTGTCGAAGTCACTACCGGAGAAATGGTCGCCGTGGAGTCCAGCGGATGGAGTACAGGTTTTGCAGCGAAATACAGTTGTCGCTAGCAGGATGCTCTGTCCGATCTCAGCGTCATCGGGAACTGGGGGCAATACCTCCTTTTTCTTGCCTTTGACGTCTATGGCGCCAAGACTTTCCACGTAATCTTCGTAGTATGGATCCGACGGCTCTCGATTCTCCCATGCACGTCGCCTTGCGACGTGCCTTGAGTGATCCTTGACTTTAGTTCTGAGCTGGGAGCGGATGCGTGTACGCCAGTTGTGTACTAAGTCATCCATCTGGGAAGTGACGTCTGCAAATGATGCTTCGGTAACCTCCGTCTCCGTGGGTAATTCAACGATCTCGACGACTTCAGGAAAGTTACAGAAGTCAGCCGGTTCGGGCATAACATCAGTGAGAGGGAGGTGGGCAATCTTATAACTACGCAAAACGCCAATGGCAATTCGCCTGCGGGCAACGAGCAAGGCCTTGCGCTCGCGTTCAAGACGTCGTGCTTTCATATCCTCCATGTACTCGATCATGTCGTTTTTGATGTTATTCCAAACTAAGTGATTGTAAGATTGTGAGCGCGAATAATAAAAGTAAGAGGACTAACTGCGACCCGTCAGACGGGTGGGTTGCCTGACCAACCTATGGTGACTCAAGTCGTCAGAGTATGTAATCTGTTGGATTTCATCACCCCAACCAAGTTCAGTAAGTTTTTCGATGATCCTAGGAATAGTCAGACTGAATGTTATGGTGGTTGCGAACTTGGTATCTTACGCGGCTTTTCTATCCCGCCTGGCATCATCCAACTGATCGGATCGATCTTTAGCCTGAGAAGCTGCCCATGCTTCTAATGCTTTCGCTGTCTAGATACAAATGTTTACAGGGGGTAATTACATATGACGAAGAGAGCACTCACCACATCCATTTCCTTAACGAATGACTTCCGTTGTTCGCGATAAGCTTCAAGCTCGTTTAATTCCGTGAGTGTACGCAATTTCTTCTGGACTTCTTCGACATCCTTGTCATAGAATAGAAGGTGGCCTCGCTCTGAAAATATTAACTTAGTGCAGTTGATAGGATCGCGGACAAATGATACAGACTGCCATATCTACTTGGCACCAGACTACTAATTACGGACTCCCCAGGGTATGCGTCTACCATGCTGTTGGTTCAGGGATGAGCAAGGTTCCGTATCCGGAATCATGAGACATACCAACGCTTGGAACACTTCGTGCAGATGCGTTTGCCGATGCGCCAATCCACGTTGCGCACACCGGGAGCACTACATTCCTTTTCGCAAGTGTAAGAATAGAGTATTATAATTGCAATTGGAGACAGACATGACAGTGCGGATCAAAAGCAAGGTTTGCATAATGGGGTTCTGTCCAGAAAACCGGGCAATCCGGCATGTTGGGCACGTTTTCCCTAGCAGCCTTCCATACAGACATGGAAGAGCGATGCATAAGCACGCGCCTAAATTGTTTCGTCGTGCGAGCGAGGCGAAGTATATCCAAAGGATTCAAGTGACCAAATATCTGGAGATACACTTTGAGACACGGGGCGACATGGTAGGTTAGGGGGGCGAACCTCGAATAAGATGTCCAGTGGCAAATCCCTCAGGCCAGCGAGCTTTCCCGGCTTGGGCTGCCGTCTAGCTTTCTTAGGAGCTTTGACAAGTTCGACATTCTGCGGATCGTCATCTCCGTCAACGTTAGAAACGCGCGCTCGCTTTTTTGGGGGCTTCTTCGACTTGACGTTATCGACGAGCGCTTGTGTAACCGATCTTTTAGGCATTGTCAAAGAGACACGAGTATGCTGTAAATCAAAACCAAGAACCCGCAAGAGAAATGAACACGGATGACTGTGGAAAGGAAACAAGAGACTGTTGGCGGTCGGACTCCAATGTATCCGGCTTGGCTTACATTGGAGCTTTTCATTAGGAACCGGCAATTCCCGCTCTCTTCAAACGCGTCGCGTCTATGCACGTGAGTTGCACTAAGCCAGGGCTACATAACACAATTGATCATTACTTACACGCTTTATTCTGAGCCTTCATCATCACCAACGACGATGGCGGCCGTCAATATCTCCCAGATATTGGCAGATACTCTGAGCCCAGATGCAAATACTAGGATCGCTGCTGAACTCAAGCTTTCCGAGGTTCTGACACATCAAGGCTGGTTTTCATAATCCTGACAAGTGACTCCAAATCTGATCATTGGAACGCGTCTATCAGAGGCAGGTCTCGCCCTTGCCCAACTTGTTTTAGCACAGGACGTGGATACTCCCATCCGGCAGATGAGTTCTTTCTCAGTGTTTCTCCAAAGTTCGCTTCTTTATCTCAGATGCTCCCTGGCACTCAGCCAGCATTATCCTCAGGAAATATGTCAAAGAACGATGGTCTCCGTACTTTGAATCGTTCAAGGGTAATGCACCTTCAGTAGAGGTATGGTCATCTTGTCGTCTTTGTCAAATCGCAACAATCTTGCCAATAGGTTAAATCCCAAATACGCCACGCCGTCCTTCAAGGCTTATCAGATCCGAACCGGAAAATCCGGTCTTTATGCGTGAGTTCCATCCAGGGCGTATTGTATTATCAGATCTCAATGATTTCATGAAGGCTCATACACTCTCGTATATCGGAAACTGCGATTGGCCGGATGAATACCCTGAATTACTCAACTCCCTCATTGCATTGATCTCTTCAAGTTCTTCTGACTCTGTGCATGGCGCGATGCAGGTTTTCACCGAATTTATAAAATCGGACCTCACTGAAGACCAAATATTACCTGTGTTGCGACAGCTTCTTCCTGTCTTGCTTACTATCCTTGGATCCACGGAGGTGCGTCCACCTTATGAGTCAGCTTATTCCGACTTAATGGTTGGGGATTAGCAACATACCCCTCTAACTCGCGCACGAACCGTGTCCGTATTTCGTCAATGCGTGACAGCACTCTACATGGTCAAAGATCAACATCCTCAAGCAGTGAAGGAAGCTACTGCAACTATTCTGCCAGTTTGGTTGGATGCCTTCAAAGTCCTCCTTAACCTTGACCCTCTGAAGGATGTATCGAGTCAGGATAACTGGGATGGATTAGCTGTCAGAATCCAAGTCTTCAGGGTATGTGATCAGCTACACCATGCGACGCTTACTGACACGCAGAATTCCAGACGCTCGACGTTATTCATACGTCTTTCCCTCGTAGTATGGCCTCATACGTTCGCGATTATCTAGACGCATCCTTGCATCACCTTCAGGTGCTCTTCCAAACTTATGACCACTTCTACATTTTGGGATCTGGAAGTGCCCCTGGGTCATCAGAGGAGGAGACGGTGGAACTACCACACCTCATATGCCCTCTATTTGACTTCGTTTCGAATGTTGTACGAGGGGGGAAAGCGAAGGATTGGCTTCAGGCGGAGACCTTGAACAGTTTGGTCTCTGCAATTTTCAACTATTCACAGATAACTGCGGATGATGTTCGTCTCATCCTTGTCTTCATTTATGTATGTTTACCATTGGTCCACAGGAAGAGACATGGGCGACGAATGCCAATGCCTTTGTGGCACATGAAGAAGATGATACGCAGGCTTACGGCGTCCGAGTCGCTGGCTTCGAGCTGCTTTATGTGCGTCTTGTGCTCAATGGATTCTACGAAAGTCTTAATATCTCCATAGACCATTCTGAACCGCTCTCCTGCGCAAATCTGTGCTACCTTCCAGACCGTCATTCAGCAGGTCATTGCAGCATCACAGAGAGCACGAGAAAGTGGATCGAACGTGTGGTGAGTAACCTACATTCGATTCTTCCGAACCCATTCTTGAAGGTTGAGTATAGGTGGAAACCACTTGAAGCATCCCTGGCGGCCATTGGATCTCAATCTGAAGACGTCCTCGAGTGCATTGAAGATGAACAGGATTCTGGCAGACCGAAACCTATTGACGTCGAGAATTTACTTGCCAATGTCGTTCCTTCGATCTTGCATCAATCAGGTATGCATCAGGCACCGTGATGAGAATTTGCTTCATTAATATTTTTTTCCAGACTTTCCATTCTTACAAGGGAGAGGATTTGTATTCGCGAGCCAGTTTGCCAAGCTGTTGCCGTTACAGATCGCCGGTCAGTATCTGGAAGCCGCCATGCATGTCATTGAATCAAATTCCGCGGGGATTCCTGTGAAGATATCTGCTGTAAAGGCTATTCACAAGTAAGTTGCATACTTCAGATGGTACGCTGTTTCAATTGTTCTGCAGCTTCTGTGAAGGCGCGGAGGAGTCGGCCATTACACCCTTCGTGTCGCGGATTGCACAGGATCTGGGACCATTCCTCTTGGTCACGACTGAGGACACATTATCGTTGGTTCTTGAGACAATGTCGGTTGTTCTAGATGTCAACAAGGGTCAATGGCTCACTGCTGACTTGGCCAACTCGCTTGTCCTGGCCGTTCTGGAAGTCTGGGCAAAGAACAACAAAGGTCATTCACACGTCCCCTCTACCCTTAGATGAGCTAAACGAAAATAATAGATCCTATTTTCCTGTCAATTTTCACAGAGATATTCGCATCACTAGCCTCCTCGACTGCCACAGGAGTGTACGAGAATGTTGTCAAACAGGCGCTCCCCACTCTTTGCGCTTCCATCGCAGGCGCTAAACCTCAAGAAGCCTGGATAGCAGGGTCTGCCATTGACTTGATCTCAAGCCTCGTTCGGGGTGCACCGGAAAGTGGCCTTGGAGACGGCTTCTTCGCTCTCCTCGCCCCTAGCTTGTTCAACAGCCTCAGCGACGCCGAAGATCGCGATGTTCTACAAAATGGCATGGAGTGCCTTGCTTTGATTGTCCGCAAAGATTGCAGGCAGATTCTTGAGTGGCGAGACCCCTCTGGCCAATCCGGTCTCGATCATGTTTTGAAGGTTATCGCGAGGCTCCTGCAGAATGATGATGAATCCGGTGGCTTGGTCATTGGGGATCTCATCATCCACTTACTGCGTCGTGCGGGCGAAGCTATTCTTCCAGTGCTTCCCGAGCTTCTTCAAGCAATGGTATTACGGATGCTGTCGGCCAAGACGGCCACTTTCATTCAGAGTCTCGTCATTCCATTCGCATTTCTCATATATAACCAGCCAGACACGGTGTTGTATTTACTGGAATCGACTACGACGAATGGCAGGAATGGCCTCGATGTCCTCATCCAGACTTGGTGCGAGAATGCAGAGACATTCCAGGGCTTCTGGCAATCGCGTGTTAGCACACTGGCGCTAACGAAATTGTACGCCTCTGGACGTCCAAGCCTACAATCATTGATGGTCAAGGGCGATATCATCTTGAAGCCCGAAACCAAAAATGGTGAGTCGCCCTTCTGCATAAAGAATGTGCAATCCCGGAGATTCAACGGTTTGTTCTTATGCTTACCGGGACAGTGATCATGACTCGGTCACGCACAAAGACGAGTATGCATCATTTGTCTATATCTCGTTCTCTTTGTTCAGTGTGATGCTGATTGTTGGCGGTGCAGCGCCGCATGAGTTCACATCAGTGCCTTTCCCTGTCAAAGCACTGAAACTGCTCGTGCACGATCTGAGGTCTGGAGGCGAATCTGCGACGATTCCGAAAGCTGAGTATGATGTGGACTCGGACGATGGCGTACGTACCGTTTACACGCCTACTTCGTACGTCCACTGAGTGATTCACAGGATGAAGAGTGGACAGAAGAAGAGCAGCAGAATCAAGGCTTCAAACAAGAAGAATTTGCCTTCCTTTCCGAAATGCTCGGTCCCCGTGGTGTCAATTTCGATAATGACGATATTCTGGAGGAGACCGATGATGAGGACCTTAGGAACGATGCTATCTCTCAGATTGACATGCAGGTACGTGCCAGATCTGATTTGACAGCGACTCGTGGGTAATAACGGTCCTTCCAGGAGAATTTGGTGTCGTTCTTCAAAGATTGCGCAACGCACAATGTCAACAACTTTTCCGCAAACGTCGACCATTTGTCAGCTGAGGAGATCATGGTCGTTCGTCATGCTATTGACCACTGAGTTAGTTTTGTATAGCCACCTTCCTACTGCAGAGACATAATTTACAAAAAAACAAGAGAATGATGTTATGTGGTATCCTGTACATGACGGATGCAGATGTGTTACAGACCTAAAAACCCTCCTTACCCAAATCCCACTCTCGAACAGTTCCCCTTTTCTTGTATTCAATATCCATGATGCTATCCCCTCCACTAGCCCAACGATCAGCAACTCCGCTCTCCACGCCTTTCTTCTTAGTCTGGTCTTTTGATATTCCAAGACGTTCAAGACGTTTCTTCTCGGCCTTATCTTCTCGTCGTTGTCGGATGAGCTCAAGCATGGCGTCCCAGCCCGCAAACTCAGCATCACTGACCAAGCCAGTCGCAGGTACATTTGGGACAGTGAGTGTTGCGACGTCGAACCTGGGATCGTAAGAGTCTTCAAAGTATTTGTCCATCTTTGAGGGAAGCTGTGCTGGCGGTAAAGGCGGGGGTGATGAAGAGGGTGATCGAACGGTGTAGGAAGAGCCTGATGGCGTGACTGCGCGTCGGGTTCGGCGAGGCGAAGGGGAAGGTGTGCGAGTATGACGGGAGGGGCTGCGAAATTCATCGACAGCCTTTGCTTTGCCTTTGCCAGAGGGTCGAATGTCTGCTGTGGTCACAGCCTCTTCGTCTGGGGATGTTTGAGATGAGCGGGAAGGAGAAGGAGTATTGCGACGACTGGAGCGCCGCTGCTTTGTCTTTCTATGATCACTATCGGATGGAGATGCTGAACGCTCCCTTTTCCTTGAGGCTGTGATGTCTGGTACTGGCTGTGCTGGGGACTCGGTGCGACGTGGAGAAGCTGAACGACGCGTATGGTGTCTTCTCTTTCGGGAATGGTCATCATCACGTCGTCTATGTCTTCTTCGTTGATGGTGATCATCCGGAGATGGTGACCTCCGATGACTTTTCCTGTGCTTCCTGTCACGGTCCCGTTCTTTTGACGGCGAACGTGAGTGATGTCTTCGCTTGCTGCGCCTCTCCCCAGAGTCTCTATAGGAGCTGTCATCATCTGTATCGTCCTTGTGATGCTTGTCCCAGCGCATTGCTTTCTCCCCGTCACGTTCTCTATCTCTCCGTCGGTCACGTTCCCTTCGGCTATCCCAATTGTGTCCATCGTAATCTCGTCTTCCGTCTCTCCGCATCCGCTCAGCAGCAGCAGCTTCTTCTGCACGATCCCTCCGCTCTCTTCGTTCCCGCTCGTCTTTCTCCCTCTTTATTTCTTGTGCAGCCAGCGCCTGAGCTCTAAGTATAGTCTTGTTGTGATCATCCGTGCTCTTGATGATGGAAGTCAAGAACCGCTTGTTAGGGCGAGGCGCATTAGGATCCGGTCTAACAAAGCATCTGATTAAGTGATAATTTGATTTGAGGTGGTAAACTCACGCAGTTGGGAGATATGCCTTGATCCCAAGTCGTCCGTAGCTTTCGGCCTTCTGTTTGGCTTCTTTCAGGATGAGCTCGGCAACGTGGCGGTCGAGGTCTTCGTCAGTGATGGATGGAGTGACTGAGGTGCCCATGGACGCTCTGACGAGGTTTGAAACGACGGATGAGAGTGACGACTTGGACATGTTTGATGCTGAGCTCATGTGCATGCCCCACTGCAATGTGACTTAGGGTTCCCACAAGTGTTGTTTGTCATTATTTGGCTATTTGCATTGTAAAGTTTTGACGCTGAGGCTGTACCCTCTCCTCCTCCCGCGGGCGACGCTCGTAGCTCCGGCATACTTACCGCGGTCGTTGATGATTTGATCCCGCTATCGAATTGATTCTGTCAAGGCCCTGTCAACTCCTGTCAATCAGGTTAGTGGATTTGAGTGTCAATATTTCGGCGTTTACCATTATTACTAAAACCACATGTTGACTCCATTCACTATCGAAAAACAAGACAAAAGATTCGGTGCGAAATCCGAGACATGTGCACGAAGTCTCGCATTAATTCCTTCCGACAACCACTGTATCATCAGATGGAAAGGCTTCGCCAGTCATGACTCAGGTTGTGGAGTTCTGTGAGCCTTTTGTCATCCGACCTTGCTTGATCAGTTTCACCCAGGAGAGCACGACACAATAGTAAGATTCAGAACCACGTCCATGTGACCCTTGGACATGTTAAAACTTCATCAGATGCCCTCAGATGCGGCCGCGGTGCTGCCACGAATAGATCCCAGTTCCGTCTCGTTGCATACCCTAAGTCTAGGGCTGGCAGGGCCGTCCGCACATTTCGTGCGAAGTGACATCACGACTGAATGCTTCCGTCCGAATCCGTCTGGTCCCGTTGGGACTTGCCGACGCGGTGACCAACATTAATGAACGTTACCATACGTTACCAGTACCGCCACTATTAGGCTTTATTACTTGTGAGAAGCCAAGGCGAGACGTCGCGTGTATCCTGGACCCTGGTAGATCAGGGGGAATTGAGAAGTTTTACAACAAGATCCGTCGTTTGGACTCTACTCCGAGTCGTTGGTGTTACGGTCGTCGCGGTCACCGAGCGTTGGTCGTGCGATGCACGGAACTGGACAGTTGCAACATTATTCCCTATTGCCTCGTGGTAATAGTACGGCGAGTCATGCGCGCAAATACTCCACTGACTAAACAAGCGAACAATGAGCTACATACAATGAGTCATGGTGTTGGACACCGTGGGATGAAATCTAATAAACCGGTATGACATCTGAAAATGTGAGTTCCTCTGGTTGAGGTGTACAGTGGAGAATTTGTGACTTGTCTTTGTTTGATACTATACCCATATGATGGAGGGGAGTGGCGGTCTCGTCTCATTCCGTTGCAATAGTTAGCTTACATAACATAAGTATAGCCTTTGTCATTGAGGCTTCGCATCCTGAAAAGGAAACTGTGGTCCGTGTAGGCGGAGGCAATTATTTTACCGCGACATTGCTAAAGCGGTGCCAAAAGAAGTTCACGGTTGTGGTTATTTCATTTCGCCGTCTTCCGTATAAATATGAGTGCATATGGCTGGCAATCATCCAGAGTCCTTGCCTCCATACCCGAGCTGAGCGCTTCACCGTTGCTCTTGTATATCGCCCATTGTAATGTTGTCTCTCAACCACTTCACGACCTGCTCAAATATCATGAACTTTTTCCGATTCTTGCAGTCTCCTTCACCTCCGAAGGTGAGTAGCTTCGATGCAGATCACCGGCATTGGTTGACACATTCACAGGCGGCCGCACACGAAATATCACTTGAATTCACCTCAAGTACCCCTCCTCATGAATCTTATGACAATCTTCCAACTCCGCGCGTCCCCGCCGCTGGCATCCCTATCGAGGTCGTACTGACGATCATGGAGGCCGCATATTTTGATGAGAACAATGATCCTGATGTCGATCTCCTGCGCAACTGCGCCCTTGTTTGCAGAGCATGGTCGGTACATGCCCAGAAGCTCTTGTTTCGACGAGTCCGCCTTTGTTCAGAGTCCGCGTTTGCCTCATTCAGCGAGGCTGTAGACCGGAGATTACCTCGCGGGCGTTTGCTCGGTGATACCGTTATCCAAATGCGAGCTATCCTTGATTATACCCAGCCTGGGTGCCTCACGCAAACGTCGCTCGCTATGGCAGTGTCTCACTGCCCGAATTTGTATGGGTTAGATCTCGCTCAGTACGGGTGTATGGCTCCTGGAAAAGATGTCGTTGCAAGTTCAGCTCAAGAGCGCATGCCCCTTCATGCCCCGTCATTTGACGAGCACTCTCTGGCACTACTCAAAGCTGGCCCGCGTATCACCGCTCTGCATTTCAGCAGCTGGTCTGACAGCGATCAGTCTGTTCTCCAACTACTCCAAATTTGGCCCTCTTTAAAATCCCTGTCAATCACCGGAACACCGCCCGTTCTATCACCCAGCGTGACATACGAACCCATCCCTTGCACTCTGCAAGAGTTCCGCGTTAACTGCCAAAGAGAACCTTCGAAAGAATTTCTTAGCTGGCTCTTGCATCACTCCGCGGAAGAAAAGAGTTTACAGGTGATTGACCTAGAACGTCAACCGACCTCGGAGCTTCTGGACTACCTTGTCGAAAAGCACGGTGAAGCGCTGCACTCGCTGGCCATCCCATCTTTTGCCATGCATGAGCACGCACACGCTGCGATGCGCTGCCGCTCTCTTCGCGAGCTTCGCACCGAGAGCTCGTGGTCTTCTCCAGTCGTTTGCCGTCAGATGCCAGAGTCCATACAACATATTGCATTCGGACTTGATATGGACACTGTTCTCACCCCAATCATCAATCTCGTAAACACACGGGACGAATTGCAAGCTATTACAGTCAACATTTGGCGCGACGGCGATCACCACCCGCAGCTCCCTTCTCTTAAAATGGCATGCGCATACCGCGGCGTTGATCTCCGGTTGACGCGGGACGTGCGTCAAATGCGTATGATGGTAGTGAGTAAACGGTCTTCTTCTCCAATCCGAGTTGATGTTGATCGACCTAATAGCGCGGGGATCCTGTTGTTCCAAAGACGTACCCACGTGTTCAGACCCTCGACAGCATGCAACCTACCGTCCGCTCTGCCTTTATGGCGTAACCATACTATTAGATATCCTAACGCACTCATCGTTCTGACTTTTTCCATTATTATCTTCTAATCACATTACTCCCTATTACTCCTGGTGTAGCTATTACGATCCATGTGCATTAGGCGATGCTTGCCTGCGCTATTTCACGGACTTTTTTTCACGGACTTTTTCTCTTCTCTGCTAGTGCCCGCTACCTAGAGAGTGGGTCTTATTAACTAGTAGCAAGTCAACTAAATTTGACATATTTTCCATGTAGCTATTGCAATGCGTGTGCATAAAAGTAATCCATGATAATAGTAGTTATGGTCTATGAAATACATAATTGAGTCTGCGTTTGCATCAGAAGCAGCCGACTGTCAGAGTTTGACGATGACCACAGTGGTCGAGCTATCGAGCCTTTCAGATGTCCTCTCTGGCTCGCCTCTCGCGTCGAGCTCCATCAATCTTGGTTTTCTTGCCGACCTACCTAGCAATGCGCTCTCAGACTTGCTCTCAACCCCGACCACGCTCACGACACAATCTCATACATTGACTTCCTCACTCACTGCACTAACCCACACGTCGTACCCAACCTTTCTCTCCCTCCATCACACGTCAACAGCCCTCCTGAATTCCCTCTCCTCATTTGACACGTCTCTCAACTCTCTGATCGACAGTGCATTACCGGCTCTTGATGACGCCGCGCGCGTTTTTCGCGAGAAGACCGGTCCAGAGGTCATCGAAGGAAGACAGAAGGCACGCCTCGTGCTCGAGCAGCATGACAAGCTGCGTGACTTGCTCGATGTTCCGGTGCTCATCGACACATGCGTCCGCAATGGGCTCTACGCAGAGGCTCTTTCACTAGCGGCACACGCCTCGTCTGCACTATCCTCTTTGGTCGCTCAAACTAGGAAGGGTCTCAGCGGTGACCAGGAAGCCTCGCAGGGTTTGCCGCTTCAGCTGGCAGACTCTTTACAAGCTGAGATAGCTTCCTCGCTGCATTCCATGCAGCTCATCCTTCTGAACACGTTATATGAGCCCGCTCGCAAGCTGCCAGCGTTCTGGAAAGCAGTACAGTTTCTACGTCGAATGAAGGCTATGCACGAGGACGAACTGGCGCTTGTCTTTATCAGCGCTCGGATCGGATGTCTGCGCGATAACTTGGATGGCATTGAAAGGGATGCTGGTATACCTTCCGATGCAGGAAGAGCGGAGTTCAAGTTTCCCACTGGGAGCACTGTAGAAGAAAGAGAGCAGGAGATTGATAGGGAGGCTGATGACGTCGCCCGGTTCCTCAAGAAGTCCATCGACATCTGGAGGGAAGGTGCATATGATCTTGTCACTCAATATACAACAATATTCCTCGACAGTTCCCATGCTGGGGCACGGATAGCACCGCCTGCGGGTCAGGATGCCTCGGTGTCTTCGTATACCATTCGACAAACGTTACCTTCGACACTTCTGGCGCTTTTACTTCCGACTCTTCAATCGTACCTTGACCGTGCTTATCCCCACCTTGCACCTCTTGCGACACAGCTTACCTATTGCAGTTCTGCTTTAGCGCGCGCAGGGATGGTAGGTGTCGATACATTTTGATTCACGACGTGTTGAATTCGCGTGCATACAGGAATTTCGTGCTCTACTATCACCACTGATTTCGCAATCGGTCGTCAGTGGCTTTGCACGGGACATACGACTCGGCGTGGAGTATGAGTGGTCTGGATTTCTCGGAAAGCATATTACGAGCAGGTCCAAACCTTCTGCTCCCTCCAATTGGCTGGTAGCCACACCTAGCAGTTTACCCGCCTTCAAGATGTTAGCACTATCATCATCAAATGCTCCGCACTCTCCACCTCAAGTGCTGACAGCCTTCCCACCGCTCGCCAAGATTCTAAACGTGTATATCCGTGCGCTAAACAGGCTGCGAATGCTTGCACCTGTTGATGCTTTATCGGGCATCGTGGATGGTGCCGAAGCGTCTCTTGCAAATGTAGGCTCCGGTCTACTGCAATATGCTAGGGACTGGCGAGGTGGAGACGCGAAGGAGATACAGATTCTGCAAGCGGCTGGGGCAGCATATACCCGGGTTCTTGTTCCTTGGCTGCAGCGTGCTATCGTGGAAGGTGTTTTTGGTGCGTCTCTCGAGGACCGTCAATCTGCTGCAGATAGGGCTGGAGATCCCGATGCAGGTGAAGACGGTAAACGTGAGTTATCCTTCATAGTTAGAGAGTGGGAGAGCTGGCTAGGCTCTACGGGGATATAACGTAGTTGGTTCATGCTACTACTGCGGTCAATCTATTGATACTGGTATGTTCCATCGTGCGTGTTTTCTATCCAACGGACCCAAAAACACCGCTGCTCGCCCAAACCCAGTTACATCAATCGTTCTGCTATGAAGATATCATCGTCTGGTGCGGGAAAGATATGTCGCGGCTCCCCGACGCTGAGCCGAGTGTCATACAATTTGACGTCGACAGGATGCCGAACGTCCTGAATGTCTACGTGAAGTGATGCACTAACAGGTGATGGCTGACCCATAGCGGAAGAAGCAAAGAAGGGCAGCCTATGGCGTCCAGTTTTTCTCGCTCCTGCTGTGCACCCCTATTCTAAGCGGAAGAAACACCCACATGACATTTACCGGACAGTGCGTTTCCTCCAAACCTCAATTGGCGCTCATCCTCAGCGCAGGAGCACTGACCCGGTGATCTAATTTAATATTATCGCGATCAGCCGAGTCGCTGCCCAACTTTAGGCTCCCATACTCCAAAGTCACGCGACGATCGCACAAATTGCGCGCACGTTGATCGCAGATGCTCTACACTTTGTGCAGAACTTTGCTCAGGATATTCCCGATTGATTACTTCCTTGTGTGCACTGAGTCCTTGGAGGGCACCTATCTATGATATTTCTCATGTGCAGAACTTCTTCTATCGTGATCCCCGCCTCGTGAGGCCGGGGTACGTCAAACATCTTATTCCTTTGGCGTGGCAAATCCCTACTGCATGATTCGCGGCCCGCATGACCCCATACTGCATCATATGATGACTGGAGAGCTGCTATTCATATTTACCCCACTTGTTTCGGATTTTATACTTAAGCATGCCTGCTGAGCAACAGGGCTTCTCTGACCGTGCTTCGTCTGCACTGTCACCTTTTCTTATACAAACTCTTCTGTCGCTAGGTCATGGCAGGAGACGTTCCAACGAGCCGTAGAGCGGTTTTGCTCGCTATTTTCATTGCGTTCGGTGAGTTCAATCTCGTCAGAGTCATTGTGTGCTAATTTTTCTCTCTTGCAGGAGGTGGGCTGCTTTCATATCCAGACTAATAAACGTATGTCGTCTATCAGCTACTGCAAGTGCCCTATCTCATTTGCAAACATTGCTTTAGAATCTTTAATTAAAATCCGATGGTAGGCTTTCTATTTGGGTATGATATGGGTGTCATTTCGGTATGTACTCTTATCCTTCGGTCACCTTGACATATCCGAACTTGATATCTACTTCAGGGATGTCTGATCATGCCGGACTTCATACGCCGATTTGGACAAGAAGGAACAGATGGCCAGTATTACCTGTCAAGTTCGAGACAATCGATCATCGTCTCCCTGCTGTCGGCTGGGTAAGACTGTGATATCTGATTGTCTCTTCGCTGACATCCATATTCACCTTAAGCACATTCTGGTGAGAAATTGTGTTTCATCATCCTCCCAATAATCTGACAAAGACGAAAGTGGAGCTATCGCTCAAGCATTCACTTCTGACCGATTAGGACGTCGTGGATCCATTCTGTTTTGGTCGGCTATCTTTACATGCGGCGTGGCTATCCAAACTGGCACCACATATTCTCTTGTTCAGTTAGTTATAGGACGCTTTATCGCGGGTTTAGGTGTCGGTTCATTGTCAGGTTTGTGCTGAGAGTTGCCCAGGACTTGACTTTGTGGATCTTATTACCTCAATCCAGCTATTGTGCCTTTGTATAACGGAGAAACAGCGCCGAAAGCCATCCGTGGTACAATCCTTGTCATTTATCAAGTCCAGATCATCTCGGGGTTCGTAGCTGTCAGTCCTTTTTGTCAATCAGAAAGTTTACGATTACCTATTAATCTAGCATATTTTTGAGTTATCTATTGGAACTCGGCAGCCATAGAATCAACAACTCCGCATCTTGGAGAATCCCCATCGGATTGCAAATGGTCTGGGGTATCATTCTTCTCTCTGGAATGTTTTTCCTTCCAGAATCGCCGTGGGTGCAATCTTTTAAAACTTCTTTACGCACACTCACGATATTTACCATTGTTAGTCGACATCTTCTCGGTACTGGACGAGCCGACGAGGCGCGCAAGGTCGTTGCAGAGCTCAATAGTGTTCCTGAAGACAGCGCTCTTGTTATTGGAATTGTTGAGGAGCTCGATTTTGCTATTAGAGCAGAGAACGAGGGCGGGAAAGCGACTTGGTTGGAATGCTTCTCCACAAGAAATGCACTGTGGCGTCGAACAATTAACGGGATGATGCTTCAATTTATTCAGCAGCTAAACGGCCAGAACTTCTACTGTAATACTCCTCATGTCGATTGATGTTTACCACTAATGGTTGTTGTCAACAGACTATTACGGCGACACTTTCTTTCAGAGTGCAGGTGCAGGGCAAGTTTTAAAACTGCCTGCGTCGTATATTTAATTTAAGCTCATGTGTTAACAGGCTTTCACCTTACATTATTCAGACCGTCCTTGGTGCTGTGTCGGTCGCTGGAACTCTCCCCGCGCTGTACTTCATCGAGGCTTGGGGACGCAGGAAGGTATGTTCCAGCGAGCGAGCCGCTAGATGAACAGACTGGAACGTCACCTGTTTTTTTTTAAGTCCCTTCTCCTGGGTGCATCCCTGCAAGCCGTTTGTGCAATAATTGTACGTTCACGATGTCCTTTAGAAAACAGTTGTGGACCGATCTCTTCTCCAGGTCGCTTTAGTTGGACATTTTACTCTTGCACCTTCTGGAACGCCGATTTCCTCGCTTACTGCTCGTAACAAATCTGGGGGTGATGTTGTCATTGCATTCGCAGTACTTCAGGTGTTCATTTACGGCACGACTTGGGGCCCTACTCCGTGGGTGTACCTTGGAGAATCGTTTCCTCTTCGAGTGCGGCCCAAGTCGATTGCACTCGGAAGCGCAACAAGTACGAGTGATGCTTTTTGAACTGGAAGCCATTGCTCATGTTTTTCAAAGACTGGTTTTGGAACTTCATGCTTTCGTTCTTCTCCCCAAGGATTGTTGATCAGTGAGTCGGAATTACGGTCTAAATGGGACGTGACTGAATGCCGCCTCCTAGGATTGGCCCGATGATCATGTTGGTCTTCTTCTGCATGCTCGTCTTTGGATACATCTACGTGTATTTCGCCATCCCCGAAACCAAAGGTCTAACTTTGGAAGAGGTGAGGTTGCATTCCTTTGCAACTGTTCCTGTCTAATGAACCACCAGGTGGACGAAATGTACCGCTCTGGCGTCCAGCCCTGGCGATCTGTAGGTTGGAGACCAAGTGAGAAGCATTATCACCACGAAGTACATGAGAAACGTGAATCGGACTCTGTGAAGGGCGCATGATGACTAAAGAAACAACATTTACATTCGTTGCAATATTACATAGTACTCTCTACGCTCTCACACAACTGAACGCATATTATTCTGATCGATGGAATATAGATTCAGTACTCCTGGGCTAAAACTACACTCCGCTTTGTTCATGGAACATCAGAGGCTTTCCTCGTGCCTGCCAGATGGTTATTCATGTTGCACCATGATATACGTCATGGATAAGTCAACGACATTGACCTCTGCAGACGCGGCTTTGCGGTTGACCTTTGGTAATTTCGGGACAAGCCTAGTTTGCTGTATCTGGGTTCCCATGGTGCCAAAGTATCTGCAGTTCACATCAGGGTAAATGATGGCTCATACCAATAAGAAAATTATTCTGACCTCTGGCTTTCATAGCTCCAAGAATGATGACCTCGAACCCAGATGGCTATCCCATCAATATACTCTTTAACGAGGACATCGACGGAAGGTCCCCACGAAGGGATCTTAGTGAGGGCGTCGATAAACCTTGTCTGGACTTCAGCGTGGTAGCGTGCTGCCCAAGCCATCGCACCGCCTACATCGAGGTCAAGCTCCAACATGACGGCAGTGATCAAGTTATGGTTTTCGTCCCCGGTGGCTTGCTCTCTGTTGTACGACGCCATGTCCTGGAGAGGCCGTTAGCGGGCAGCACACCACGACCCCAAATACGACCTCACATTGTCGATCAGACACAGCTCTATGATACATTCTTCCAGTTGTGCGATGACGGGATGTTGGAACACTTCATCTGGAAGATCCATCCCCATCTCGCATACGAAGAAACAAGATTTTACGCCACACGTATCCCGCCGCAGCTTGAGGTAGCCGTTGATACTGCGGCAATGACCTTGGTCGCGGTCGAAAGCCTCGACAACTAATGCACGAATATATGCAATAAAGCTGTCAAGAAAGCGACGTTGAGAAGGCAAACTTGCGGACTGAGTTGCACGAGCCCAAAATCTAGACGACGCTACCATGGGATTCAGACGCATTCGACTAATTGAGAGACTACCTACCGTCTCATGATTTCGCCGAGGATGCATTCACCTTCCGGCCTTATCTCGTGAGGATTGTGTAGGGTATCGATGATGAGGTCCACCATTCTTTTGGTGACTGCCGCATTCTCAATATCGGTGTACTCGTCCACGATGAAATAGATATTCATCAAGTCACATCCGATCCGGAGGTGTTCTATGTTTTAATGGAATTACGAGTTGCTGGTGTGTAGTTTGCCAGGGATCAGACACGAACCTCGTGGTACATCCGGGTGAAGCAGAGCTGCCAGGCGGGCTAGAAGAACAGTATGTGTCAGTCATCTTCGGAATCTAGAACTAGTGACATAGAACAAACCAAAATCACATTTGTCGAATGCTTCCTGTGACTCATGACTCAAAGCCTTGAAGTCACGGAATGACGCATCGACTTCAAGTTTCACAGCTTCAAAATGAGGATTGATGATGCGAGGCCAGGGCCAGTTGGTCATGGTGTCTGGGAGGTAAATCATCCTTGCGCGAGTTTCCATTATAGTCAGTGATGAAGCGATTCAGTGTCAGAGAAAGGTTATTGTGGGTCACTGGTCCAGGGCTTGCAGCAGAATTTATATTCCTGGCCCCCTCTTGTGATACTATGCAACTGCTCTAGAAACATTGAATATGCCGGCACAAATGCTTACCGGGTTACCCGGAGTCTGCTAAATCCGGGACAGATTGTCCATAAGGCCTATCAGCACTTGAGGTAAGGTTAGATTCCCCTTTAACACCCGGAAGGAATGATCTCGTAAGTTCTCACCCGATGCAGGCGGTCAGAATGCAAAGATGGGTCCCCATCGCAGCAGACCTCGATACTCTGTACGAGGACCATGTCCTAAAATCATCCAGTATATCAGGCAAACCTTCGTGTTCTTCACCATATCATCGGTGTACTAGTAGCCAGTTGGCTCAGTGCCCAGATGGTCATAAGCTTCATCAGGAAGGCTATGCCAGCCCTAGTATTATATTGCGTAAATCGACGGACAGCCGGGTAACACTTAAATCTGCGGCACTCACCTTTATCTCGGCCACGGCAGCTTGGGATGTCGGTGACACGAACCAGTGACTCACTGGAAGTTCTTTAGGAATCTATTGGATTAGACAAATGAATGGCTCGCTCCCAGAACTGATAGCTTGCTTGAGCATCAGGAGAATGTCATATGTCCTCTCGATAATAACATCCGAGTCCCCCGCAGAAGGGATTTAATGCCATGCGACAGCTTAGGCTCGTGACCAACCTTGGTTAACATAACCACAGACGAGTCGAGTGGCGTAGTTGCGATCTTGGAGTGGCAGGTGAAGCACGGACTTGTAGTTGCCGATTGTGCCGGGTTACATAGTCCCGATTATTGTCCTTTGCAACGACACAAATTCTTTCGTTCGTGCTTGCTGCTGAGAGTACTGTATTCCTCTCAAATTAGACATTATACAGGCAGGAATACTGAGATAGGACAATCAAAATGATATCAATTTCTGCATATCACCCTCAGTACCATCAACTGTCCGAACCTTTGATGTGGACAGTTAATCCTTGCGGCCTCAGTGAAGATTCAAAAATTCTCACCATCCTCGAAATCCTGCGTGGTTTGCGTAAGACGGCTACGGACTTGCTTTTGCATTCTATCTCACAGAAGCCTGCTATGATGATCTGGAGGAAAGGCTTCTTCCGAAGCTCGGCACTTGCACAATTTCCCAATGTGCTGCCAGGACGTAGTACATTCAATAGTGCCTGTCATGCGGGGTATCAGGGTTGATGGCGATGAATGGGATACCGAACTGAAGAAACCTGTTGACCTGCAGAGAGATCCAGGGAAGTATCAAGTATACGTGATCCTTTGCAGCAGCTTCAATGGCGTGACAATAATTGCCATCTTGTCAGGAGAGAGGAACAATGGAAGTATCATAGCTAGTGTCTTGCCAGCACCTGTCACAGCTTTGACAACATACCTTGATGTCAGTAAGAAAACGAGGTATTTATGTAAGTTGGAACAACTCCGATCGTACATATGTCAGAAATATTTCACATATATAATTCAATTTGTCAGCTAAATAAATAACAACCAAATGTAAAATTCTTTGATTGGATCTGCTTTAGTGCAAAATCCGAGTCTATCGTCATATTGAAATGGTTAAATCAGCAATATTGACCTTCGCCTCCGTGGATACGGCTTGACGGTTGATCTTTGGCAATAATGGCACAAGCCTAGTTTGCTGTATTTCTAGTCCCCGGGTGCCGAAGTATCTGTAATTCCATTCAAGAACCAAGGTAAGCGACAGTTCTTACTTTTGGAAAAATATTGTGACCTTTGGCTTTCGTAACTCCAACAATGGATTGCCCGAGCCCAGTTTGCTATTCCATCAAGATACTCCTTGACTAGGACGTCAGTGGAAGGTCCCCATAAAGGGACCTTCGCAAGACCGTCAATAAACTTTTTCTCGACGTCACTGTGATAACGTGCTGCCCAGGATATTGCACTGTTTAGGTCGAGGTCATGTTCCAACATGACGACAGTGATCAAATTATGGTTTTCGTCGCCAGTCGCTTGCTCTCTGTTGTACGAGGTCATGTCCTGCGAACGTCATTAACGGTACATTCTACGTCTTTAGTAAGCCTTTACATTGTCAATCAGCATCAGATCTGTGATGCATTCAGCCAGTTCCGCGATGACAGGGTGGTTCAACACTTCATCAGGAAGGTTCATTCCCATTTCGTATATCGCGAAAGCAGGCTTTGCCGCAACAGTATCCCGCCGAAGCTTGAGATAGTCATCGATCGTGCGGCAATGAGCTTCGTCGCGATCCTGGGCCTCGACAACCACTGCACGAAGGTATGCAGCATAATTGTCAAGGAAGTGACGCTGAGAAAGCGGACTTGCGGATTGGATTGCACGAGCCCAAAATCTGGATACAACGCCATGGGATTCAGATGTATCGTCAAACAACTGGGAGTACCTACTGTCGCACGATTTCACCGAGGATGCATTCACCTTCTGGTCGTACTTTATGGGGATTGTGGAGGGCGTCGAGCACGATATCCACCATTTCTTTGGTGACTGCTGCATTCTCAATATCGGTGTACTCGTCCACGATGAAGTAGACATTCATCAAGTCACATCCAATTCGCAGATGTTCTATGTTACACAAATGGCATGAGTGGTGGGCGGTGCATGGTACGTCAAGGATCAGATACGAACCTCTTGGTGCATTGGGGTAAGCCAGAGCTGCCAGGCGGGCTACAAAAACGGTATTTTTGTTAACCATCTTCAGAACCAAAGGACATACAGCGGTATAGATCGCACCAGAATCACATTTGTCGAATGCTTCCTGTGACTTAGGACTCAGGGCCTTGAAATCACGAAATGAAGCATCGACTTCAAGTTTCACAGCTTCGAAATGAGGATTGATACTGCGAGGCCAGGGCCAGTTGGTCATGGTGTCTGGGAGGTACATTATCCTTGCTCGATCATCCATGACCTTTAAATATGATAGATCCTGATGACGTGTAAAAACTTTAGACAGCAGAAAGTTGTCGTCAGATTCGGGACTTGCAGTAGAACTTATATTTGGTGGCAGGCTTCCACAGGACTTGGGGACTAGGGCAACGATACGTGATAGAGGAAGAGATCATCTTCCTCGCTTCAGCCTCTTCAACACCGCTGACGAATCTCGTAAGATGGAATGTTTATTCAATTCAAGATCTGAATCTAATCGGTTGATGAAGCTGCTGAGCAAGACGCAGCACAGTGCCGTACGCCAGGCGGCCAAACCAAAATCGGGGAGTGCCTATGTAATGGGAAAAGGCCAACTCTCGCTGTAAACCATCATGATTTTCGATCACGCGGTCGCTTCAATTGT
>LVVM01004879.1:13821-24235 GCA_001882365.1 Rhizopogon vesiculosus | reverse complement strand
TATGTGAGCATGAATTATCGGTGAGTTCCACGCAAGTTTTGCAGACCGTCAGCATCTTCTGATCAAGATCTGTTCAGCTTGACAGGTGGGGTGCCTGCAAATGATATACAATCGTGATTCATGATTCATGATTCATGATTCTAGCTTTTGGGTTCCTCGCCTCTGAAGAAGTCAAACAAGCTGGAGTAGGAAATCTGGGACTACAAGATCGTGGGTAGAATGTGATCGATTTGTGGCGCTGAGTTATCCTGCCACATTTGCTTACAGAGCGACAAGCGATGAGATGGGTCCAAAAGTACATCAGTGCTTTTGGCGGTGATCCCACGAGAGTAACTATGTATGCATGCGTACATCTCATCCCACAAGGACCAGGCTAATATTATCACTTCAGCTGGGGCGAAAGCGCTGGCGCTATATCCGTCGCGCTGCATATGGTCACCAACGGTGGAAATCCCGAGGGACTTTTCCGTGCTGCATTCATGCAAAGTGGATCGCCGATCCCTGTCGGTGACATCACTCATGGACAAGGCTACTACGACTATATTGTGAACCAAACCGGATGCACCGGATCCCCGGACACGCTGCAATGTCTGCGAGAGGTTCCGTACGACACACTCATGGATGCTATTAACCAGACCCCAGGTATTATGTCGTACCAGGTGAGTACGCCCATGGAGAGTGTCCTGGACACTAATCTCGATATGCAGAGCTTGGTACTTGCCTGGTTACCTCGAGTAGACGGCGTATTCCTGACAGCTGATCCACAAGACCTGATCTCGCAAGGTTCCGTCGCGGATATCCCTTTTATTACAGGGGATAATGATGACGAAGGAACTCTCTTTTCATTTTCTACTCTCAATATCACGTCAGTCTATCGTCATGTCATTTTCGTGTTCATTTGTTTACCAATTTCCAGCACGGACGCTCAACTCGCAGAGTATCTTCAGATGTACTGGCTCCCTGGTGCTCCGGCTGATACAATCCAGCAACTGTTGGAATATTACCCCGAGGATCCCACTCAAGGCTCCCCATATGATACAGGAATCCTTAATGAATTGTCTCCCCAATTTAAACGTCTCGCATCATTCCAGGGCGATATAGTATTCCAGGCGCCACGTCGCTTTTTCTTGGAGCAACGCTCCGGCAGCCAGAACACTTGGGCGTTCCGTGAGTAAGATTCAGCACCTTGATGAGCAGCGTCTAACAACTTATCTATTAGTGAACCAGCGTTTGAAGTCGGTTCCTATACTGGGATCGGTGAATTGTGTCAAAGTATGATCCTAACCTATGGTACTGACGTTCTTCGTCTGCAGTTCCACGCGTCGGATTTGCTCAATGTTTACGGCGGAAACGATATGGCGTCGTACCTCGTTCGCTTTGTTACTAACCTGAACCCAAATGGGTCCGGGGACCTCGCATGGCCAATGTGGACCACCAGCTCACCAAACCTGCTCACTTTCCTCGACGGTCTGATTCCCCAGGAGATTACACAGGATACATACCGTGCTGAAGCAATTGCCTACTTAATGAGTCTGAACCTGCAATACCCCAATTGAAAGGGGTTTCTTCCATCCTTCATGTTTATCGTGTATCTATTTCTGAAAGTGGTGGTGTACGATCACGTCTAGATCTAAATTATATCGATGAGCGCTACTGATATAACAAAGGAAAGCAAGGGACGAGGGATGCGGTGGTATCATGGACAATCACTGCTATCATCTTTCCATGATGGATCGTCACCATCAAGTGTCGTCGCTTCGTCGTCCGTTTGAAACAATCTTGACTCAGTATCACTCTCGCACTCGGAAACCTCGGAAACCTCTTCGATAACCAGAGCATCAGATCTTGCAGGGGAACCCTCATTTGTCTGTGGACTCGGTTCTGGGTGAGCATCAACGAAAGCTTGTAATGATATGGGTTCATCATCCGGATCCGGTGGTTGGAGCGTCGATCCCTCCGCTTCATAGAAATCACTGAGAGTGAGTGGGCGCATGTTGAAGCCCTGACATTCACAGTTGGCTACATTCACGAAACAAGGACTGAAATGCGTACCTCTTTCTCGACCTTGTTCAGCGCTTCTTCGTCATGCTCCATGGCGCGCATACATTCCCTCACTGGAACCATCGCAGCATTGCGGCATAACTCGCGTAAATCCGAACCAGAGAACCCTGTTGTCTGAGCAGCAAGGAGGGACAAGGAAATTTGTGAATCCAATTTCGTCTCCTTGAGCATCTGATCGGGTTCAGCGCGAAATTCTAAATCAACGATATAGACACGTACTAAGGAGAGAATTTTGCATCTCTGATCTGCATCCGGAAGAGCCACAGCAAATCGCTTTGGCATGCGCCGCAGAATGGCAGGGTCAATGTCACCCGGTCTATTCGTTGCGCCTAATACTAATATCCTGTCAGAACCTGACGTTAAGCCATCCCATGAACTAAGCCCCTGATATCAAATAAAGATCAAGAAGAAAAGCACATATAGCTCACGTCATGAATTCTGCCTTCATCATACCCATAACTTCATGATCATCCCCACGGCGTTCTCTCAGGAAGGAGTCAATCTCATCAACAAATATGATCGCGGGTTGGACCTTGCGCGCGAGGCTGAACAGACCTGCGACTAGCTTGTTGGACTCCCCGAACCACTTATTCGTGAGTGTGGATGCAGGGACATTGATGAATGTTGCACCGGATTCTTTGGCAAGCGCACGTGCGAGCATAGTCTTGCCGCATCCTGGAGGTCCGTAGAGCAGAACACCCTTTGGGGCTCCGAGGAGGGGTGAAGCTGAGGTGAAGAGAGCGGGATGGATTAAAGGGTAGATAATAGTTTCGCGGAGAGATGATATGATTAGCTCCAGACCCCCAATGTCTAAATCTTGATTAAGACTGAAATTTTCATGTGGAGATGGCGAACTCACCCTGAAATCGGACCTTGATTTCATCTGGATGAACGACCTCCTTTGAGATTGCTCCTGAGTCTCGGAAGTCAAGATATGAGAAACAGTTAGAAACGTTGCACGTACTCTCATATTCATCCAGCTTGAGGTTTCTTTGTCCAATGAGCTTCTTCACTACCTCGGCGCTCTTTCCTGTCCGGTCATCACTTCGCTTGAAATACCACTACAAGGTTGAATTAACGGTGCTGCTTCTTGCATAAATTTCTATGGCTGAGACGCACACGAATTGCATAGTAAACCGCTGCCTGGAACATGGGTTCTCAGATTTCCAGAAGCCAAAAAAACGTGGATGAGAATAATAATCACCTGCGATGCGAGGAACAGAGCAACTGAAATCGTAAAGTATCAGCGACAGTTACAGAGTGAAAGTCCCAGCAAAACGAACCATCAATGATTATCAGGCGTCTCGTGCTCAGAGAAGATGACATAGTAAGTTGTGAAGAAAAACGGACGGCTTGCAGCAGCGAGGTTCCGCTGGCGTTGACACGATGCCTCATGCTTCGGTATGGGTCTGTTTGGCAAGAGCTTTGGAATTCAATAGAACCAAACACCTCTTCACTTTATACATGATGATAGCTTAGCGTATAGGTAGCTTTGTGGGGTTGCTGGGTCACCTGGGTACAGATCATGATTGTTGATATGCATGGGCAACGTAGGACATCACGTCTCCTTTTTTTTACCCATCATGTAAAATTTAGGCAACGAATTGGATAGTAAAAATGAAAGGCAAAATAAATGCCAGGACCGTGGATTGAACACGGGACCTCCAGAACTTCAGTCTGTTGCTCTCCCAGCTGAGCTACCCCGGCGATGGTGAGAAGCTCAGTAAATGTGAACAAGATATAGATAGCTTTCCTCTTGCCAGCTTCATGCGGTCAAAATTCAAATCAGTTGTAGTGAAGCTGGCTGAAGGATCAGCTAGTACTTACCCTCCCCCAATTCGATAGTGCCAACGCAAGAGAGAAACTGTCCTGCCCCACCTCCTCAAGCTAATCTCGTAAGACCGGTATCATGTGGTCAGATATCGGTAGACCGCTTTTCCTCGCCACGTCTGCTGACCGATTGGGTGAACCTTCCACGTCGACAGGGCTTTAAATAAGGGACCCGGTCTGAATCCAACCGTATACCTTTCCCAGATTCCCATTCTCAACGCCCTTAACGATGACGGCTCTTGCTCCGCAACCCACCAAATGGACGAACTACCTCATGAATATCTTCGGGCAGGCAAAGCTGCCTGTTCTGGGCACTGTCGCTATGAAAGAGATAGAGGATAAGGCTCGTGAAGCGATGAAAGACAAAATGCGTAAGTATTATCATCCCCTCCGGGTTGCAGCATTTCATTCGGACGAGGATGCTAGCGGCTTACATGTACACATTTGGGAGTGCGGGGACGTGCTCGACAGATGTTGCAAATAGGCGTGCATTTGACCGATGGAAGATCATTCCTTCTATGCTCAAGGAATGCACTGATCGAAATATCGAAGTGAGTAATTGTGGGCGCTTGCTGCCCCTATCTCATGTACTCTATCTGCGCAGACAACGATACTCGGAGAGAAGTTCCAAGCGCCCCTTTTTGTCTCGCCTGTGGGTGTACAGGGTATCATGCATGCAGACGGAGAGCTTGCAACTGCAAGGGCTGCCGCAGCCTGTGGGATCCCTTACATCATGAGCACAGCGTCTTCCCGTTCAATCGAGGATATCGCAGAAGCAAATGGGCCTAATGGTCAGCGCTGGTATCAGCTCTACTGGTACGCTTCATCCCGCTTTCCCCCTTCTATTCAAGTAAACTCTATTGCGAACACTCCAGGCCACGCACAGAAGATATCACAATATCCCTTCTCAACCGTGCCAAAGCCGCAGGCTTCACTGCGCTCGTGATCACGCTCGACACCATGCTTTTAGGATGGCGTCCACATGACCTTGAGACTGCCTACATCCCCTTCTTGTATGGCGTCGGCATCCAGGTCGGCATGTCTGATCCCGTATTCATGAAGCGATTCGGGTACGAACCTGTTCGCGAAACCACCGCCTTCCCGTTCGAGCCAGAGAAGATTAGGGCAGCGTCCAACGCGGGTGATTCAAACGCCCAAAGGGCGATGAAACTCGGAAAGGAGTGGCTCGGAGAAGTCAATTCAGGCGTCTTCAGGAGCTGGGATGATTTACAGTTTATCAAAGATCATTGGGAGGGACCCATCATCCTGAAGGGAATCCAACGGGTGTCCGTAAGTTCATATCTCCCGGTTTAATAATATCTGGGGGTGGTGATGTCATTCTTCATATTAGGATGCGGAGAAAGCTATTGATATGGGCATTCACGGGATCATTGTGTCCAATCACGGTGGGCGCCAAATTGACGGTGCCATTGGCTCCTTGGATGCCCTCTCCAAGATCATGCGCTCGACTAAGGTCCTTGAGGCACAGAAGAAAGGAAACCTGACGGTACTTTTCGACTCTGGCATCCGTACAGGCAGCGACGTAGTCAAGGCGATGGCAATGGGTGCGCAGGGCGTCCTCCGTACGTGCCCTAATTTTTCTGTAGTGGTATATGTATTTTATGGTTTGTTTTTACAGTTGCTCGTCCATTCATGTACGGTCTTGCCATTGCGGGGCAGCCAGGAGTCGAGCAGATTCTGATGCAAACCGTGGCTGATTTGCATGTCACCATGGGTCTCTGTGGGTACAAGGATGTTAATGACCTGATTGGTAAACGGGACGAACTACTCGAACGCGTGGACGATTGAAGGACAAAACGTACTAGCAAATCACTATGTGTAACAGTTCATCATTTGTATTAGAAGGTTGTACGACTATAGATTCCAAATAGCATCTCGAATTTACCTCATCGTCAACGGAATTCAGAACGTGAACCTCACGTGGGGGAAACCCCACAAAATACGTCCGTTGTATCCGATTTGTTCTATACGTCAAGAAGTTGCTTCGAATATCCAGGAGATGTGGGCGCGGAGATGTCGTGCAGATCCAGACATGACCATCGCCACCGACAACATCGCATAGGTCAACGCGTGCGGTCTCAAGAATGCATATGTCGGACAAGACCAGTGATGGACCACCTTGGGTCACTTGTCAAAAGTAGCAATCAAAGCACAACGAACAAAGGTGCACGCCACTGCGCCGGCACATTGATCCAATTTAGGTAAGTGTGGACGGTGGCAGCACAGTGGACGCTTCAAGCGTCCACATCACTCGGGTGGGATATAAAAATGCACCTTCATGTATTGAGAAGTCCATGCGACTTGTGTTTCTTCCTTACCTCCTCTCAGCCTTACTCCGCTTGACCCTAAAAAATATGCCCGCCAACACGATTATCACGCGCTCCGATAGCGCTGCTTCAATGAGCATCACCGACGCTCTGGCACTCTCCCCCACCAACAGACTCACCCCCGCCGAGCGGAAAGCCATCAGTAAATCAGACCACAAGGCTGGCAAGGTACTTGGTATCACGCTCACGCGGAACGACGTGGGGAATGCAAGCCCAGATAGACAACGTGCCATAGTTCCATATGCAGACCAAGAGAACGCTCAGGGCGGGGACGCCCTGGGAGATATGATGGCTCTCATAGGGGCAAAGCGGGCACGTAGCCGAAATGCCAGCACCGTCGCGATCATTGGTAAACTCAATGACCTTGGTCTTGGAGTGGCCGTAGGGATGGGAGTGGACTTTGCAGAGAAGCGGAGCAAAAAACGTAGAGTGGGTGCACACTATACGCAGCGCGTTGTATTGGGACCCTTGCGCTCCAACGACACACCACTTGGTCAGGAAGAATTGTCGATTGTGGGTAGTGACAACAGTGGCTGCTCGTTCTTGGAGTTAGACCATGATGAAGATGCTGATGAAGATACAAAGACGCCACTGGCAAGCGAGTTTCCGGGGGGCAACGACGCAAAGGAGGAAGACGACGATCTATTTGGCCTTCAGGCAGGATGCTTTGTTTGGGACGTCGAAGATCCATTTAACGCACCTCCTGATCCTGTCCTTCAGCAACATGTCGAGGCGATGAGGCTCAACGAAGGGATTGGGCCTTTGGATGATGTGCCATTCAATCCAGTGGCGTCCGTCGAAGACAATTATTCGGCACTCTCCTGTGACGATTCGTTCGACGACCTGCTCCGTCCATCGGAAAAGGCTTATCTCGATTTTCTGATTGCACAAGACGAAGCCGAAGAGGAGCCATTGGAGCGGAGAAGGGAAAGAAGGGCGGCATTGCGATCTAGGAGCAAAATGCTGAATGTATTAGGGGAAGAAGCACGACAAGTTGTTGATAGACAATGCTAAACTGATCGCGTGTATATGTATCCAATAATGTTTTTAAAAGAGATCTAGTGAACACTGAACAGACAGAGTCACCAGCGCGACGTCCCTCATAGTAAAGTCATGTGATTGAGTAAGTTAAATAAATGAATAATTTCGAAATTTACTCTCGAGTCTATTCTCTTGCGTTCGCACAGCGCTCGAAGGCGCTATGGTATACCGTAAGCCCACCATCAAAATACATAAGATGTCCAGATTTGTAACTGCTTAACTCCATTTTCACTGCCTAACTCCGAAATTAGTGCCATTGGAAGTTTTCTAGACTCTACATATACTAATAGGCCATACTTCGACAGGGAACCGGACAACCATGGCGACATTTACGAGAAATCCCTGCATAAAAGGCGACATACGCGTTCCACGGATGCATTTCAGCCCCCTCTCGATCGTCTAAGAACAAAATGCGCGCCTCCACTGTCTTTACGCTCTTTTTCAGTTTTTTCTGTGCTGTTGGCGTCGCGTTTTGTCTCCCTTCACCACTCCCAGCTTCTATTTATGCCCCTGGTAACCGTGGTGAGCAAATATGCTTGATTTATGGCTAACTTGGCCACTCATTTCCATCTCGAAGACATCCCCAATAAGCACATTGCAGCCCCTGCGGACCTTTTCCTCAGAGGGCTAGGCCAGCTAAGCATGCGCGAAATTCAATTGCAAATTCGCGACTACTGTTTAAAGTTTCCTTGTGGCGAAGCTAGTAAGTGCAATAACTTTCTTGCGGCTGGTGAACGGAACTCACGAGTGATATGCAGTAGGGAAAATCTGACTTGAATATCCACACCAGATAACAATGGTTGTTTCTTTATACCCTTTCGTGTGTTGTATCTGTGCAGACTTTTGTTGTGTTTCGGTACCATTTGCACTACGGTGCTACCACCTTGTCCTACCATTTGAATTATTTGCACGTATATTCGTAACTTATCATGTATGTAAATGCTGTAGAAGCTTGTCGCACTTCGTTCGCATGCTTTGAAGGTACTCGTTATTGTTGCAGTGCTAGCTTGTTCAATGTCATTGGCAGTATTTAATATTTATCGATTATATATCGAGGAAATGTTGGTGGAAGCCCAGGGAAGCGATGACGCACCGGAGCTATGTAAGGCGAGGTTTGTCAAGGCTACTTATCAATATTGTAGCCTAACAACTCAATTGCAACTGCGCAGATGGCGCGGACGCGAGTCGGTTCCGTGGAAGCGTCGTCATAAAGCTCGCATCCGGTTTTCAACCGTTCAACTTCAAGTTGAAGTTCACCACGTTCACAACAAAACTCGCACTACATAGTAAAGCGGTGGTAGACGACTGAGCAGTGAGTCTCTCTGGAAACTTCCAACCATGTGGCATGACTACGCTTACCTTCCCAAGTCAGCAATCAGGATGAACAGCTGTTATATCGATCGGCTGTCGGATGCCCTGCTCTGCCTTATATTTAAATCGATCTTTGAAGAAGACCAAGCTATCCTCCATGATTCTTCGGAAAACAATCCGAGTCAGGTGTATTGGGACGATTGGGGAAATGAGGATTATTATGTAGCAGATTCAGCATACCCGCTGCGTTCAGATAATTCCGAGTCGCATCGGACAGTCCTTTCCACAATGACTGTGTGCGTGCGTTGGAAACGTATTTTGTTACAGATTCCATCAATATGTGACGTGATGCACATTTCCTTCCGCGAAGGTGTCGCATCTCTTGAGCGTGTGCGTACTTTCCTGCGACGCAGTGGAACTCGTCCTCTCTATATCACACTTCTCTGGGATAACCACGACTGGATACCCGTGCCAGTTGAATATAGTGATGGTCCGGAGGAACCCACATCGCGCGAGGAAATCATGGCTAGCGTTCATCTTGTCCTGGTTATTCAGGAGCTATATGCCCATGTGCATCGTTGGCGCGAGTTCACGCTGAGAACGACCTCCGTTGTACAGATATATCAAGCACTTTCACTCATGTCACGCCCTTCCACCCATCCAGCCCATATGCTCGAAAAACTTCATCTTCAACTCGTACACAACAAAAATCATGCAACTCACCACCGCCACGAACAATCACTTTTCCCCAGCTCAACACCTCCCATCCGCGATCTCCTGCTTTTTGGCGTAACTTGTGACTGGTTGCCACTCTCAATGCTGTCGTCGCATCTTCTCAATTTGCGGATTCATAATAAGGTCTATGAGATTGATGACGTCGTGTCGCATCTTTTTGGTGGATTCCCCAACTTGCAGAGCCTATCGCTGGAACCGGAGCCGCAGACAATGGCTTCGTTGTCTCAGCGTCCTATTGCACTGCCCCAGCTGCGGTCCCTCGCTATCAAATCACGGTTGATGGGAGATTGGGCTCACGATTTCCTACGTAATGTCTGTATGCCTAATCTCCGCATACTCACCTTGGATGGAGTCGGGGAAGAGTACTCCGAAGAGCCCTTGCTGTGGAGTGGTCCTAGTAGCCATGAACGTGTCCTTGAAGTGCTGGCTGAGCTCACTGATCGTGATGCTGTGAAAAATTCTCCAAGCTATCGTCTGGAGCTAGATGAACTCCATTTCTTTAATTTCACACAGGATGCAAAAGCTGCGCTCGTCCATCGTCTGTATAAACAAATGACCACCGTGACGACATTGACCCTGGGACCGGGCGCACCGGACAAGAATGCCGCACTGGCAAAGGGACTGCTCCCCACGCCATCTGGACTGGCGGGTCTCCCTCTCCCTAGACTTCGGACGCTGATCCTTTTCGATGTTCCAAGGGATGTCGTGCAGCGTGTTGTACTAGAGCGGACATCAGCCGCTGCCCCACTGAAGGAGCTTTACTATAGAGAAGTAGTGGATAAGAAGCATAAGAGTGTCGCAAATGATTGGTCACACCATGTCGGGAAGTACCATTGTGTTGATTCTCTGAAGTCTTTCCGTTATGGTGATATAGTTGAGCGGCAGTGGTCACAGTTATAGTTCATTCATTGCACTGCATTTGTCGTAGCTCATCCATAGGCCATAGGTTCGCAAGATTGAGTTTGGGTTCAACTGAAGTACATGTGTCACATAAGTGAAATATGTTGCCTGATCTTGATCATGCCCCCGTCTGATAGCCGCGGCTCGGGCCCCAGGCTCAGGCTTGCACAATGCACATACCTCAAGCC
>LVVM01004869.1:3149-16327 GCA_001882365.1 Rhizopogon vesiculosus | reverse complement strand
ATCACGATAATGTTATTCCGGTTTTCGGGTTGACGCTTGGTTTTGGACCCCTGCCAGCTGTAGTATGTCCATGGATGAAGAACGGCACTCTTACACGTTATCTGGAGCACAACCACGCTAATATAACTGCCTCAGCCCAAAAAGACATGGTAAGCGGCCATCACTCGTCTTTTAATTGATATCCCACTGACTGGATTGTACAGCTCTTGCAAGTCATTTCTGGACTTCGTTATTGTACGTCTGACTTTCCCTCATTTACTCAGGCCAAATTTAGCTTTTGTGACAGTGCATGACCATGGCGTTATTCACGGTAGTCTTTCCGGGGTAGGCATTACTACATCCCATCGAGCGACACCCTAACCATGTTTTGTTGCTAGTCGAATATCTTCATCGACGATCGTGGACGAGCATGTGTGGCCGACTTTGGAATGGCAGGTCTACTGATGGAGTTTTCTAGCGAGACCTATTTCTCTTCATCTATTGGAGGAGCAGTGAGATGGATCGGACCAGAGCTCTTCCAACTACCCGACAAATCAAGCAATTCCGCGAGCTTTCCTAGCACTCAAGGCGACATATACTCCTTTGGATGCATCATGCTTCAAGTGCGTATCGTTGATGCATCAGTAGATATGCCCTCAGCCTTCACATTAGGTCCTTTCCGGGAAAGTCCCTTATCATTACTTCCATCGTGACACCCAAGTTTTTTTTGCAATCTCCACAGGCGCCAAGCCAGTGCGCCCAGATGGCTCCTGCATCAACGATACTCAATGGGGCATTATCCAGCGATGTTGGTTGCCCGCCGAACAGCGCCCTTCTGTGGAGACTCTTCACACTCTCATTAATGAACTAGATGTTTGAGCGAGTGCTACACTTGGATACACTCACTATCTTACGACCTTATGAATCTCACTGCTATAGTCCCGACGCTGCATGAACCGGAGATGTCGAGTTATGCTTCCTTACACTAGTAGGCAACCACCGCAAAGCTCGGGTTCCTGGAGTCTTGCTTTATTCTATTTTCATTTCCGTAGTACGCTCTGTGAAGAAGCCCTTGCATTATCGCGGAGTGTGCACAGTTTTTGCATATAGTTGGCTAGCCCCAATTCTCGGCGTTAGGGCTCAGACATGTTTTTCAAGATCATCATCAAGATTTGTGAGCGTCCTAGAGCACAATGAGTAGGGACCCTTGAAAGAGACGATGATCGTCTTAGACTCATTGTAAATGTAAGTGAAGTTATTCGGGCGTCTCTGTTCCATAAACTTAACCTTAACCAATCTAAGTTTGACGACGTATGGCAATTGGGTGGGAGGAACTCGGAGACTTGAATGAATCCCATATGCACGTGCGAACTCAGAAGCGGGAGCTAGGAATACATAGATCTCGCATATGTAGTTGGCATTACATATTATACGTGAATCACACTCGGTGTCGGATTGGTTCATACATGTATGCATACCCCAGGCATCGAATTGGTCACCCTGCTGCGGTAATGGCAAGTTACGGAAAGAGCCACAACAGATCCAACTCCTTATTCAAAGCCACGCATATCATTGACTGCCACGACTTGCCTCGCTGCAGAAAAGAAACCTGAAAGGGGCAGGTGGGCTTGTCCGGTTAATGAGTGTGGTGGGGTAGGCAGTGGGTACATTGCGCACGCCCCCACCGCGCAAACCTGACATCGCAAAACCGTCTGTGATAATATCACTTGGATATTTATGAGGGTGCTGTGCCACTTACCTGAAGTTTCATAAGAAGGACACCCGGTGAACCGCATGCACGCACGGCAGACGGAGACTTGGGACCGAGTGTATCAGCATCGAGGCATACGTGCACAAAAATTGCGCGATACGCCGCTCCGGCCTGCATATTGTCCGGTGAAAGATCATCGGCGGACCATCTGACTGAGCATATTCCATGGACAATCAAAGCTACAGTGAAGCTACCGGCAATCTTGTAGGAAAATGAGCTTGTATGGAATTGGCATTTTTATTTTTCCTCCCTATAATACTGTGGGCTAAAGATAGTACGATCACAGGCGTAGGGTGCGGCACGTCTTTCAGGGCAGAGCTGTGAGCAATCATCAACCTGAAGAGAAGAGATGACATCTTTAACAACTACTAGATGAAGCTGATGAAACGCACAGTCACAATGGACAGCCCTCGATCTGTTCCATGGCTTTATACTTCCATCTTCACATCGTCTTCTTCGGGTGACTGCGTCTCTCCTGGCATTTTCTGTCTGCGGATGCTATTTTTCATGGACTGCCAAACTTTTGCCGCGCCATCCCGTGCAACCTCTTTGGCCCGTATTAGCTCGGCCTCATCAAACGATGATCCAGACCGAGCTCTATAAGTCGACCAAATATCTTCACAGGGTGGAGCAGTCCCTATCTTCGGTCCTGACAGGGCGAATCCGAACAGAAAAGCAAAACACCCTCCTCCCTCAAGCACAGCATCATCGGGTGGGTCGACCTCCAGAGTGACCACGCCCCCCTTCTTCACTCTACCAATAGGGACTGCGCAAACCACTCCGCGCATTGTTACTGAACCGGCGCTGATAAGAGCAAGTGTGCATGCATTGATTTCGGCTGCGAGAAGGGCGTAGCCCGGGGTTGGGTTCGTGAGTGCTTGAACAACGACCTGTATGAGAGTGCGAGGATGGTGTGCGAGAAGACAAGAACGTTCTATGATCTCTCGTAGTGCTATTCCACGGGACTTCTCTGCAGTCCCTGGTACTGATGATAGCGGACGGACGTGCACTTCAACGGTTGCGCGGGCAGGATGCTCAGCGGCGAGGCGGGCTGCGATTGGACCACTGACTGAGGCAAGAGCTGAACATGACGCGCGGAAAGAGAATCTCGCTGATCCGTCAACGCCATCAAGGCCTTCTTCACATGAGATATCGATTGATCCCAGGGCTGTGGATGACATGGACGTAGATGAACAGTTTTGATGCGTATTCAAAGTTGGTTCGGTAAATAGATAATGGTACCAAATGGGGAAACCTAAAAATGTGGTTAGGGTCAAGTGGTAGCGATCAGTAAATCATCATAACAAGAGGGTAAGCATAGTGATGGTTATTCCTAGCTTCGAGTTCAACGTTCATTAACATCTTCCATGTGACACCAGTTTACGACCACGGGTGGCCATCCGGGAACCTGTTGACCGTTATAGTGTAGCCGAGACATACTTATGTTATCTCGAGGCGTCAGGTGTAAATAAGGGCTGTACTGCTTGTACACAGATTACATAAGACTTAGTTGTCATATATCAGACTCCGACTACTTATTATCGATGAAACTTTGGTTCATTCCGACGGAGGGTCACATTCACAAGTCATCGCAGGACATGAATCCGAGAGTTGGACCAGGGGAAGGTTTGCATCGCAAACTATCAGGGATTGAAATGAGTGACAACTATAGCTTGGTACCCTTAGACGATTGGACCAAACTACCCCAGATTGCAATGATCTAAATGCACAGGAGCTGAATCATGAGTAATTGAGTAAACTGTAAGTATATTGGGTACCTAAATATGCTATATCCTCATTCAACAACAACCCAGGGCTTGTCTATGACGGAGATCCCACGAAAAGTTCGATAGCCTTATCCTCTGACATCACTCGCTGCCTCTGGAGTAGATAAGCCACAACGACATCTTCTCGCAAAGGTTCCGCATCGTATTCCAGTGAGAATGCGGGCCTTCCATTCGAGAGAGTGGGATGTAATGAACAAGATGCTATTGCTCTGGTCAAGTCACATTGAGCATAAACCTGTGAGGTAGAGACATTAGGTCAGCAACAATCATAATATTCCGCTGCATGGGGAAGGAAAGCCCACCTTTTGACGATGTCTTGAAACTATCTTCCACACGTAGGGCCCATAATCAGTCTCCATGACAAAACCAGTTCTACAGCAATCAATTTATGAATTATGTAAAGGCCCCCCGCATGAAAAGTACGACTTACGTCCCGTCTGCAAGCTTAGATCTTCGGAGCCATTTCTGCACGCTAATCGGTGCTCCGCCATTTCGCTCTGGAAATGAAACAGTGTTTGGGAGAATTTCCCGCTGGTGAAAAGTAGCAATGGTCCGCCCAGGAGTACGCTGATCGTTGATCGTTATCTGTTTCCCATCACTGGTATCGGTGATGGTGTAAAGTGGTATGTCAGGGCGGGTGTATATTGTAGTGTTTGCTAGATTAGTGCTGGTCAGGAAGTAATATGTAGGCGGGCCGGGGTTCACAAGCGTCGTGGCAGAGTCCATAGTGAGGTGTGAGAGTGGGCTAATTACTCCTGCCGAATACGAGAATGAAAACGTCACTGGCTTTATATCACCATAGGATCCGTGTCTGTAAGGCTATAAGTGTTGATATCTTCATAGCGAAGATGATGATGATCACCTGAACACGTGTTACTTGGCAACTGGAACAAGTACTCCTTGTGTTAAGAATCGATTGGCTCACTTTACAAGAGCCAAATTTTCAGGCTCAGTGTTCTTCAGTGTTCCACGCGAAGATCTGGATTGTTGATAATACGGTTTCACATATATGATATAAGCGGAGTCAAACAAGTTCTGATGGGGATGGGCGCTCCCTGGCAGCGGTAAAGTAAGCGCCCGTCGGTGCTGAAGCGGATATAATCGGTTTGTTCGACCTCATACAGAACAGCGGCGGCGTGTGTATTTGAATTGACGAAACCACGACAGTGGTGAAGTTGTTTGACGTTGTGTTGCCCAAGGCTACTGCTGGATCATATGTCGACCGTTCGTGCTCTTTCTACACACACAGCCCGACAACTCCTTGTCTCCGGATCAAGATGTCGAGCACCTCGTACCTGGACGGCAGGTCTAGGTCGGATCAACCTTCGGGGATTAGCAACATCCGCCGAAGCAGTAAGTCGTTTGTGAACTTGCGACCTCGAAGATTATTCTCATGAACGTCTGTCCAGTCTCTTAGAAAAACAGGTCTTTACGACTTTCATATCGCAAATGGCGGAAAGATGGTTCCTTTCGCCGGGTATCAGATGCCTCTTGCCTACGGGAATATTGGCCAAGGTGCGATCACAATCGGGTTTGAGAGCGTATCGCATAAATATTTTGATTTCTAGCTGCCAGTCACACACATGTTCGCACTGAAGCTGGTTTATTCGACGTCGGACACATGGTCCAATCCAAGTGCGACTTCTGTTCATTGCACCACACCACAAACTGAAACTAGTGTAGCTTCCGGGGCCGTACTGCCACGGCTTTCTTGGAATGGCTAACACCCTCGTCGCTAATCTCACTCGCGCCTTATACATCCACGTTATCCGTTCTTCTGAATGAGAACGGTGGTATTATTGACGACACTGTCATCACCAAGCACTCAGATGACGCTTATTACGTGGTGACAAATGCTGGAAGACGGGACAGGGATCTTGCATGGTTCAAAGAAAAGCTTCAAAAATGGAATGCTAGTGATAGGGCAAAGGGAGGACAAGTGGAACATGAGGTCTTGGAGGATTGGGGGCTTGTAGCGTTGCAAGGTTAGCGTGACTTATTACTCGTCTCTGTAATATCTGACTCGTTTCCAGGCCCTGCGGCGGCGCAGTATCTGCAAGGCTTGACCTCATTTGATCTGCGTGAGCTAACGTTTGGAAAGTCTGCTTTTGTGCCTATTGAGGGTTTCAACCTGCATGTTGCTCGCGGAGGCTATACCGGCGAGGACGGGTTTGAGGTGGGCAATCTTTCGTCAATCCGGTGGAATGCTTCCTCATATGTTTAGATCTCAATACCGCCATCTCAAACGTTGGAGGTCACCCAACTGCTATGCAACGCCCCAGTACAACTGGCAGGTCTGGGTGCACGAGACTCCTTACGTCTAGAAGCTGGCATGTGCTTATATGGTAATGACTTGGATGAGGATACCTCTCCTGTCGAGGCTGGTTTGACTTGGGTCATCGGTGAAAATCACTTTCGCGTGCGAATGATATGGTAAAAACTGACTACACGTTCAGGCAAGGAACGCAGAGAGACCGGAGATTTCATTGGCGCTGAAGGGGTGCGCAAACATCTGAAAGATGGCCCTCCGAGACGTCGAGTGGGATTCATAGTGGACGGTGCACCTGCACGACGTAAGAGCTGTTTACATTGTTTTTCATACATCCGATTCTCATAACTGCTATCTAGAGGGCGCTCAAATATATTCATCCCTTGAAAAGGAATTGATTGGCGCGGTCACATCCGGAATTCCCTCCCCTACGATTGGGAAAAACATTGCAATGGGCTATGTGAAGTCTGGCTTCCACAAGAAGGGCACTGAGGTTGACATCGACGTCCGAAACAAACTGAGGAGGGCCGTCGTTACTCCAATGCCCTTTATGAAACCAAATTATTGGAGGGGGTGAAGAGGGGATGAATCTGGATACGCTTTCGCCCGCTCAACTCGGGTGATCAATAATTATTTATTTACACTAAGAATGTGGATCAAGTCGAACATTGCATTTTTTTTTCATCGCAGCTATATACGATCGCAATGAATGGTATCTATGCAGGTCTCGTTACTCAAAACATATAACTGTAAAGTCTCCAGACCCAACTGCAGCTCATCCCCGTGATACAAACGTGTGACTCGAGGGATTACAACGTATGTCCCAACAATGTTCGATTTTGCTCAAACTTGCCCCCTCCAACGTTGACGTTCTTTTCAGACACTCTGAGTCGTTGTTCAAGGATCAAGAAGGATATGATGACGTCGTCACGAATGAGCTGCGCTTCCGGCTGCATGATTACCGCGAAGTTCTGTGTCCGTGTTCCCTGTTGGAGGTGTGCAACATGGTTGGACATGTCATCCTTCCGATACAGCTGGAGAGACGGTAAAAAATGGCCCGCGAGATCAAACATCAGAACAATGGCACAAAATCCTGCAGGTCGACTTACAACAAGTCGATATGTGGCGTCTTTCTTCCACACGTAGCTTCCACGTGTAGTCTCAATGGCGTAGATGTGACTGTGGCACACGTCAGTCATTGGACAGAGCTCACCTATGCCAGTACACGTACTTTCCATCCTCAAGCTTGCTCTTGTGCAGCCATTTACTGAGGTTTATAGATGAGCCATCATTTCTGTCGGGAAATGTGATGGTGTCGGGGAGGATATCCCTCCTGTCAATATGAGCCAACAAGCAGTTGGCACGGGCGTCGAATATGTCAGTGCGCTTGTCCGACTTTATGTCTGTGACCACGGAGTACAGCGGAAGAGCTGGTTGGTTATTGAATATCTTTGTGTTTTTCATGTCATCTAGGCTGAAGTTATACGATTTAGGTGCGTCGGGATTCGCGGGCGCTGTCGTCGACTGCATAACACAAGATACGTGCGATGATAGAAGTGTAGAGTTTTGTCTTGTACGACAATGTCGGTCATGGTTGACCATTTATAAATACAGCAAGTGCGGAGGCTATGCAAGTACGCAAGCACTTGAACGTCATAGGTTAAAGATTGTCCGATAATGTGGGTACAGCTTCTCAACACAGCTTGAGGTGTTCCTGGATACATAAAGAAAAACCAGTGAAGAACTCAGCCCCAGATCATATACAGGCGACTCCGAGTCAGCGAGAACTGACTTGGATGTACCACATAGGATGGATTGCAATGTCTTCTGGAACGTGAAGCTTGAAGTCGCCTACAGCACAAATGCCGAAATGAGAAACGTGCAGATCATAGTACTGGAACGTTGACAGGCTAGGCATATGAAGTTCGTGCTGGAATTAGAAGTACCGGTGCGACGTGCATGTCATGAGGACAAGGGGGAAGCGACCTAAATTAGCGTGAGGTTGGACAACTGCCAGTGGCGCCATTGCGTCAGTTCCCGACTCCCATTGCAGAATGTTCTCATGCAAATATGTATGCTAAGCTTCATGCATCGTGTGAGTTCGCGCTGTTCTATCTTTATCCTACTATCCTCACAATTGCAACACACGTTAGAGCCGTGGTAGACAGTAAGCGTTGCCATAGAGTGGCACTGGCCTCCCTGTTACAAGTAGACAATCTCTAGGTATTCACGACTAATGTAAAAAGTTGATTTTCTGCAGACGTTCGGAAAATTAAGCTCGACCAAGCCCGTCCCATCTACCTTCTTCCATTGGCCAAAATCATGTTTCGGGGGAAAAACTGTGTTAATCCTAATGAAATCTCTGGAACTGGGTCTACAGATATCCCGAAGTAGAGCTGATCGGTGTAGGATGCAGCCCGCCGACCTGCCTCGGATCTGTGGCAAATCAGATGACCCGAGTGAATAGTCGACAATCCCGAGTGCAAACTGGTTCGTGTCGTGTCCGGCCAAAGACGCGGTGACGAAATTAAACTTGATGGCTGGACACAGGGGGCACTCGACGGTGACATCGTATCTACCGGTTACCTGACGTGTTGAGCAGACACTGAGAGGGAGTATCACGAGAGGCACCCGTAAGCCGAGGCTGGTCATAGTCATCTCCAGTGGTCCAAGACTTGGATCCACAAGCAGCTCCAATGTTCGACCCACAAAGTTCTGTGGTGATCGAGGAATAGCATGTGAACAGTGATGCTTCGCAGCCTCACCCGTCCAGTTGAGGACAGAACGGTCACCAGTTTGCATGATAGCCTCGAAGAGCCTGCAGAACGAGCGGTCTCCTCCTTCTCCGTATGCGATTTTCAGGCTGACGTTAAAAATCCCCATCAGGGAATAAGCCACATCTTCGACCCTTGATGTTTTGCGTCTCGCTGCCCAGGACATCCGTTCATCCACCCTGACCGGACCTGGATGGTACTCCCGCAGGTCATGAAGAGGAATGCCAGTGGCTCTCTCCAGAGTCTTCATCACTTCAGTATCTTTCCAACTCCTGTCACTTACATCACTAGTCATGGGCATCCAGTGCTTATTGAAGAATTTGATCTGGTGGGGTGCCAGCAACTCTTGCAACGTCCAGCCCCTTTCCGTCCATTCATCACCCATTATATCCACAATGGTCTCGCTTTGTGCCAGATGGATGATGCAAATGGCCGAGTTTTCGTACCACCGAAACATGGAGCGGATCGACTCGTCGAGCTCAGTACCATTATTCTTGTCCATGCAACAGGTATCTGACCACGCGAATTCCAAGTTGTACGCCCGGGCCTTCTCGCAGAACTTCTTCAGCTTCCCGTATCCTGGACCACTTGCTCTGCCCGACTTCATCTCTTCGTAGGTTGGCTCTTCCTCACTATTATCCAGCCATCGATGAGACAGGATGGCATATTTGACAAGTTTGGAAGGATCCTTAAAATCCTCAGTGACAGAGCTCCGGAAGTGGTTCTTGACATCGTTACGCCCAACAAACGTCATGTCTGATAGGCGTATGAGGCGGATCGGGATGTCGTTCATCACATATTGGTCGAATTTGTTTAGGCTATTCTTTAGGCGATTATCTTCGGGCCATTCCATGCCAGTCACTGCTAGCCGCAAACAATAATGAATTTGTGCGACAAAATGATTCTCCTGATCACTCAACCCACTGCAAAATTCAAATTACCACGCGAGACTTCAGCATCTTCGCAGATGTCCTCCCTCACCTCAGACGTGTAACAATTGAGCAAAATGTTCCAAAGATGATGTCCCGTCAATACGATATTGTATTCCGAATCGTCTATCGAACACGTAAGTCTAGTGTTCACACCATATTCGAAACCTCACTTCAAGCGTGCCGAGAGATTGTTCCGAACACTGTGAAGAGTTAGTCTCCCGTAATCGGATCTTGAAAGTAGGAAGACAGTCGTTCCTTCTGTTTCGTGAAGAGCGATAGAGGTGGAAAATGGATACCGAATTTTGTACCACATCAGAAAAGAATGTTGGGTATTTGTACAGAGCTCAGCATCGGGAGTATTCCGGCGACCAGACTATTCAGTGCTTGATTTTTGCTCGCCGCGGCCCTCTAACTCAACAACATTGCAATATTGAAATAATTAACTACTTGTGTAGATCCGGGGAGGACATGTAGACCAAAATCCTACGTACTAATGTCAGAGGCATGCCGGACTGGACATGCAAAGCGGTGCAGCTGTACTAGGTCTGATCGTCGTTTGGGTTATGAAATCTTGACCTTCGAAAAGGTTCCTGCACATCGACACTGCATGGACGGGCCCCAGCAGGTCCGTTCACGATACACGGCACTCGGCTGCACCGGTTCCCGACTCCGAATCATATGTTGGCGTGATGCTGTTTGAACTCGCACTAAAAAAGCGTCCGAATAGATACTACATAACGCAAGTATGCTGGCAAAAAAAGAAAGGCACCACGTTTGGTGAACTTTTATGCAGCTTCGAACGTGATATGGTGATCAAAAGTCATGATTGTTTAGACGCATCAGACTGGAGCTCGTCGAGTGGGACGCGGACGAGTTGGTCTCGGGTAAATGGTACAGTGTCCTCGCCAGAGTCCGCCGAATACTGTTCACGGCTATTTACTACAGAATGGTCAGTACTAAATTGCTACTGAATCAGAGCCAAAATGATTTACTCACAGAACATGCTCAAAGTCTGGAACATGAGAGGCCATTGCTCGAGCACCTGACCATGTACTGTTCGAGTAGATCATAATTAGTGATAGTAGACTAAGAGTAGTGTGAGGGTAAGAACCTTGCCCAGCATCAGCCATAACCTCGCAGTCTTCTGCAAGTCCCTCTATGCGCTTCAGGAAAAGAGAGCTAGCACGTTCGAGTGCAGTAACGGCCTCAAACTCTTTCTTCTTCTCCTGCAGACGTGACAGTGCTGCAGCATTATTACTGTGTGAGGATAGGGATGAGGCTTGTGAAATGCGATTCGGTACAACCGACTGGCGCATTGAATTATCTGGCAGACTATGAGGCTGTGGTTTTTTGAGGACGATGAGCTTGTGTAGTTGGAGGTGGTCGAAGGTGGTTGGTCGTTGTATGCCGAGAAAGATGATGCATTTTACAAGTCCGACATCTAATCTTACAAAAGGGTTACATAGCGCTCAAGGAAAGCTTATACTTATCTATACCAGGGACACAATATGTCTACAAGCAGCGCACAACAGGAGGATGCCCTTGTAACGTCTACCGATCCTCTACATGTAAGCGAGCATCGACCCGACCTGCACAGTACTGATCATGATCATGATCGCATCGACACCAGCCTGCCAATCTTATATCAGAGCTATGCGCATCCTTCTACACATTGGGATGGGTGACGGGCACCGGTGGGGGTATCTGTATCCGCACTGAGTTAGTTCGTTCTTTCAAGTTGTCGAATGCTGATCAGTGATGTGATCGGGTAGCGACAAAGTATACATTGCCCCTTCAGGCGTACAAAAAGAACGTATCGAGCCTGCGCACATATTCGTCCTGCCGTATCCTCAGGCAGAACCTTCTCCGCATACCGATCGGATCTTCCTCCGTCGCCCCAAGTTGAATCTCAAAGAGTCTGCCTGCACACCGCTCTTCTGGAATGCGTTTACGCTCCGAAACGCTGGCTCGTGCATACACACACATTCTCAGAATGCAGTGATGGCAACATTGCTCTGGGAGAAAGATATGATATTCAGAATCTCTCATCAAGTGAGTTGAGCTGACTTGATGCGAAATGTCACGCTGATGTTGTCTTCAGGAGGTATTGAGTAATATTTCTTTGTTCTCCCTCGACTGATCTCTCGCAAGATGATCAAGGGCGTTCGCATCGGTGGTAATGGCCCGACTCTGTCCTATCTCGATACCCTCGAGGTCCCAATCATTAATAATACTCCCAACGAGGAAGACCTAACAGACAGCATGAAAGAGGCCATGGAGAAGTACCCCAGCGCCGCTGCGATACTTGTTTTGCGGCACGGCATTTATGTCTGGGGTTTGTAATTAGCCATCATCCCATTTTCTAGATGCTGAACCTCCTTCGTCAGGTGACGACTGGCAGAAAGCAAAGACTCAAACAGAAGTTAGTCATGATCTTTTGCATTCTTGCTGAAAGCTCAGTTCATGGCAACAGTGTCTCGATTACTTGTTTGAAATCGGAGTTAAGATGAAGTTGGCTGGTCTCAAAACAGTTCTCAACGAATGAGCGCTTGAGTTGAATTCATCTTGTGTAATATGTGCGGATATTAACATTCCATCTTCCCCCTCGCCGCTAATGCGCCATCCTTATGAACAGACCATGTCACTGCAATATTAGTGGTGTGCAATACTTGAGCATGTTGTTTACGTTAATGGGTTTGACGCCCTCCTTGTTGCTTTGTCGTTAATATTGGTGAGTACGGAACACGATTTGGCTTGAGGATAGAATAGGAGGGGAAATCTCATTTTCTTCTCGTTGGATTGAATCAATTTGAATGCGTGTCATCCACCGACCTCCTATTTACCATCGGACATTGACCGCACTGCCAGGATGCGCGATTATATAGCTCGTAATCCATGGAGCATCAATCACGTTATGGCACTCAGGGTGGTCCCTGACGTGCTAACGGTCAGCATGATGCGGACAGAACTTTTACATGGACATCTGGATGAAACCAGCATGTTTGAAGTGACTAAACCTCAAATGTTAACCTTATGTGCGATCGTATACCTACTGCATTGAGTTTAGGACCAATTACGATGCACTATTATGCTTGTTCGGAAAGATAGTCGTCCCGTATTGCATTCGATACATATCCTGCGTTAGAGCTGTGAGAGGCTGCGGAGTGTGCATTATGCGGGTATAGATCGAAAGAAGTTACGGCGAATACTACGCGGGAAAACATGCCCTGGTACTCGAAGCATAAGCAAGTTGTCAAAGTTCAAGCAAAGTTAACAACCTCTGCATAGGGTTCAGGGGCAGATGCGGTCCCATCGAAAATTAGACCGCCCGTTTCAGGATCATGGTTTTGACGACGTCTGGACAAGCTCTACCCTGGGAATCTTCAACGGAGTGTCCTCGAACTCTGCCCATCCACCTCGCAGCCCAATCTCCACTATTCGCTCAACAATCCTCGCCAGCTCATTATTCCGTGCACGTTCTCCGTCGAGATCGCCTAAACTTTCCTGGATTCTCTCCAGACGCTCTGTAAGGGACGCGACGTTCGTAGAGAGTTCCTCGATTCGATCGTCTACGTCATCTCGCCGCTTGGACTGATTTCGAGATGTCCGCCATGTTTCCCCTAATATCAACAGTGCGGCGACTGAAAATAAGAAGCCTTCTGCTAA
>LVVM01004859.1:0-27149 GCA_001882365.1 Rhizopogon vesiculosus | reverse complement strand
CCGCTGGTCGAAGTGAGGAGAAATGTGCAAAATACCTGTGGGACGGACTACATCTCAACAGTGGTGGATACAACGTACGCACAAACCGGTTTCAGATCTGGAAAGCTTGTTCACCTTCATGAAAGATTGTCTTTCAGGATGTCACCGATATCGTAGAACGCATGTATCCTGAACTGAAAGCAGAAGGTGGGAAGTTGCAAGACGTGTTCATACCGTGTGTGGTTTCCCAATGATTTTCTGATGGATGCTGATGCCATTTTCTTTGCAGTTGGAGGGAATTGAATGCACAGAATCCGAGACCGTCTCCGGTGAAACGGAATGCACGTCTTTAGATGATAGGTGGTGACTGTGGATAAGGAATTGACTTGTCTTAGACTGTCACACACCTGTTTCATGAGATCTTATGCAGGCGAGGCACATAAATATTATTTGAATCGTAGCTGCGTCGGGCGTGCCCTTCCCCGACTCATTATTTTCGGCGATATCGATGAAGACGACTCCCCCCCTGTATAACGCAGAGACGACTCACGTGAATAACGAATGAAGATGGACCTTGTGCACAGCAAGCATTTCCGACTTGATCTAGATCCGAACTTACAGATCATCACCAACGCTGATACAGAAAGAACGACACTTCCTTCTATCAGGGTCTGCCTAGGGAAGACTAACCAACGCAGACATCCGTTTCCGAAGAATACCTCAGGCATTGGCTGGCAAATTACCAATGATCACCGTACGTAATATCCCTCCTCTTACGAGTCGGAGAAGAAGTCTCATTCGCGGGATGCCGCATTAGTTTCACATGCTCAGAATAATCGGCCACTGCTGTTCCTACAGGTACCCGACTACGCCTCCGACCCGAATACCAACCAGGCGAACAACGGAGAGACGCATTTAGATGATAACTCTCTTAGATCATCCACCGAATACAGATCCTTCGCAAGGAAAAATATGGCTGCCAATGTACAAGATGTTATCATACTCCTAGGGGACTCCATTACCAAGGGTGGATGGGCACAAGGAGGCTTCGCACCATTACTCGCAGGTGCACACACCAAAAACGCCTGGTGCAATTAGACTCTAACTGCGACTTATAGAAAGATATGTTCGGAAGCTCGATGTCCTCAACCGCGGCTTCATAGGTTATCAAACAGACTGGGCAATCCCAGCTTGTGAGGAGGTGAAAGGTCCTTTCTTGGGGGAATAATCAAGTATCCGAGCAGATTCGTAACAGATTTTTGCCAAGCAGCACGAGCGGCTTTACGTCCCGAAGGTCAAGTTACTCACAATATGGTATGGCGCCAACGATGCTGCGCCAGCTCCCAGCACACACCACGTCCCGAGAGACAGATTCAAAGAAAATCTAAGTCATCTTGTTCAAATGGTGAAATTGCCGACCTCGCCGTACTATTCACCGGAGACTGGCATAATCTTGATTACCCCGCCACCACTAAATACGAAGCAATGGGCTAGGCCTGAATATCCGCGTTTATTTGAATATGCGGAGGCAGTTAAGGAAGTAGGTGAGAAAGAGAATGTGCCCGTTGCGGACATCTGGACAGCGATATTCGATGGCGCTGGTTGAAGTGAGGAGGGATGCTCAAAATACCTGTCTGACGGGCTACATCTCAACAGCGATGGTTACAACGTACGCGCAAACTTGTTTCAGATCTGGAAAGCTTGTTCAGCTTCATCATAGATTGTCTTCCAGGCTATCATCGACATCGTAGAACGCGTGTATCCTGAATTGAACGCAGAAGGTGGGAAGTTGCAAGACATGGTCATACCGTGCGTGCTCTTTGAATTATTTTCTGCTGGATGCTAATGTCATTTTCTTTATAGCTAGAGGGAATTGAACGTACAGAATCCGAGACCGTCTTTGGTGAAATGGAATTCACGTCGATGGCGATTGCGGATGTGGAACTATCACATATTTGATCAAGGCTTTCCCTGATTGACTTGTACACTTTAGCATAAATATAAATTCAGTTTTTGGCAGACTCGTTCGAAAGGGAAGGAACGACTGTATTCCATCTATAAGGTCCGATTGTGGAGGTAGGTCTTGATTGTTCTGTTGCAAGCCATCAGTAAAGTGCGAGGGTGACGAAAACCAGTAATCATGCGTTTTCTCAAAATGTTTTTCTGAAAAACAATCCATACTGTGATCCTGGAGGCTCAGCAAACAGACAGGTTAGAGGGAATGCGAACTTGCGGGAAAGTAGATAGTTCTTCTTGTTATTCAGGATGTGACATGCTGATTTATCTTCATGATGATTTTGCGTGCTCGAATCGCAAGAGACAACTTTCTGATATAAATCATACAAGTACATTTGGAATGTGGCACATTGTACGCACCATTTTGTATGTATCAGATGAAATACAAATGAAATATAAATGAAATATGCTGTCTTTGCAGCGCGACTTCCCTGCCTACTCTGCCGTGTTCGCCTCACTCACTGGCTCTTTTACGTCTATCTTGCGTGATGTCGTCCAAAATTGCCTTGGCCCCATTGGACATCAACGTCATTGCAAGGTTTTTACCCAACTCCTCCGCCCCCTGTATGTTCTGGACATCCTGGGTAAGGGTATCTTGGATGTGTACGGAACCATCAATTGATGTAACACAACCCGTTATTGTAAGGGTTGCACTCGTCAGTTGCCCGCCGCTTTTATCAATCTGCGACAGCGACGTAGAGACGCCCACAGGAACGCTACATCCACCTTCAAGTTCTCTCAGCAACGCCCTCTCTGCGAGGCACATCCACTGTGTTTCCTGGTGGGTTAACGATTTGCAGAGTTCCCGTGCCTCCTGGTCATCTGCACGAATCTCCACCGCCAATGCACCTTGAGAAACGGCGTGAAAAAGTGTAGGTGGTGTGAGGTCCGCCGTGACGCGATCCCCCATGCCTAGCCGTACAAGACCAGATTTGGCAAGTATGAGCGCTGTATAAGGACCATTGGGGTCGTCGAGCTTCGCAAGGCGGGTATTTCTGGAGTGATATTAAGCCTAGGATGCATAATAAATGCCGTGTCCTTACAGATTTCCCCGCTGCGAACATGTTAGCATGTGTGATGTACTTGTCGATTCAACAACTTACGACGTCTAGGAAGACTAAGTTGGGGAAAGATTTCCGCAATTGAGCGACTCGTCGGACGCTGCTGGTACCCACTGCACTTCCTTCTGGTAATTCTTCCAGCGTCTTGTAGGGCAGGCCCTGCTTCACCACCAGACTATCAACGGGATCTTCTCGCTCCAAGATCGCTCCAATTTCACACCCGTCGGGTAGGGTTGTGGGAACATCCTTCAAACTATGCACAAGCATGTCAACCACATTCTCCTTCAATGCAACCTCAAGCTCTTTTGTCCATAGCGCCTTTCCTCCAAGTAGATACAGTGCTTGTGACTGGTTTTTGTCGCCCTCGGTGGTCATGAATGAGGTACCGAATGAAAGGGACGGGAAGGCGCCTTCAAGGCCATCCCTGACGATATTCGTTTGGATCTGAGCGAGTTTGGATGCGCGAGAAGCTAGCACGAATGTTCTTTGACTGAGATTGGTGTTATTGGATATCGATGACATGGTGTCCGTGACGATCACCAAGTCGGACAACCAGTGAAGATGTAAGTACTGATCTGCTGGCAGCGCGGCCGCCGATATTGCATAGCTGGAGGGGTCTCTTCAAGGGGGTCAACTGTCGGAAAGCAAAAACACGTGATGAATATCAACCTACGCCAAAGAGAGAGCAAACAATTGTTCTTTTGTGCAGTGACACACCGTCGTTCTTTCCAGCACATCCCAAGCGCGTAGAATCCAACCAGCTACGGAGGCAGGATACCTCTTACTCCAACTACACGATATTCACATTTCCTGGCGCTCAATTGAGCGCGTCGCTGGCCGTTTTAGGACAGAACCCAAATTTTTGGACCCACAGTTGTCCACAATAAGTTTGATTACGTTTCTAGTTCAATTTCGTTGCAACCGTGAGGCATTCCTTCAGGTCACTTGTAAGCTCACCTCGTAGGACTCATCTTGTAAACCAACGATAACTAACTCGCCGTACACTCGCCAGGCGCGGCCCCCTCCTTTGTAACACTCATTACGTTCAAGGTGAGCCATGTCTCCTTATATATGACGGGCCAGCCCGGATTTAAAACGAACCACGAGATGTTCATTTTATGTGAAACCCAGTTGATTGAACAATGTCTTATTTTCTTTGTTTCATCTCCTTTGCTACTCTATGTCAGCATCAGATTGCTGACCTTCCCTTTGATTTCTCGTCCACAGTCGCTGCTTTCGGTAAACGCGCCGGCTACGATCCGTTTCTTTAGACCACAACCTTCGGTCGGTGTTTGTTTCTTCTCACATCCTCTGGTGGATGTGTGGATGTTCTCGACTGACTATTTCCTCTCTTAACATCTTGTCCTTTACCTTGCATTTACGACTGTCGTTTTTCAATCTGTACAATCAACATTCGGCGCTCAAACACTGTTTATTGCATCACTTATCGACTTGTTGTACAACAACCACTCGCACACCATGTCTTCATCCTTCTTGAAACGACTCACAGATTACCATTCGAACAAGCATCCTAAAAGAGCTCAATTCCAACCTTCCACCGACGTTTCTCGCGACATGACCTTCTTCTCAACTCTTTCTTCGACTTCTTCACAATTCCTTAAGGCACCACCGGCTCTCTCTCGCAAACGCAGTCAGCTTCTCAATCCTAAACGTGACGATGTAGATGATTTTTTGTCTTCCGACCTTGAGCTATCGTTCGCTTCTACCATGTCTCTCAACTCCCCTCCACGCGATACAATGGCGCTCCAAGACCAAGACGTTCCAATGGATATTTCACCTGCACCACGCCCTGTGCAGAAGGAGAATGAGAGGATGAACAAGCCCGCCATGCGCCCCCGTGCATCCACCAGCGCCGCGCGTATTTTCGGTCAAGACATGAGCAACGAGGACCTCTCTCGTGACTCCACTGGAAAGGCTGGCTCTCAAGCGAACCTCAAGCGAACACAGCGCACCGCGCTTCCTATGGAGTGGATGGCGGCACCTAATCCTTTAAAGGCATCCAAGACCATGGACAGGAATATGTTTGTTCCGGTGAGTGCTCGTTTCGATCTCGACTACCAGTCATATTGCTAACATGACTGCGCGGATAGCCCCCGGATGTATCTATTTCTTTGGCATCCGATGACGCCATGGATGTTGATCCTCCTGTAGCCCTGTTACCTTCCCCGCCTCTTTCTGCAGCACCCACTGTAACTAGGTTTAACAATCTGCTGGATGAGTCTATGGTCTCGTCTTGCTTAGATACCCCTGGAGGGCCGCAACCCAAGAAGCGTCGTTCTTTATCTCCGGAAATTGTTTCACGGGTTGAGCACGACCTTTCTTCTTCGCCTGCTCCTTCGTCACCTTCGCAGCACAAGCTAGATCGCATGTCTAATGGTTCTGTGTTGTCTAATTTCGCCAAACCTGGGCTGCAGGGCCTGGGGGTCCCCCCTAACGCAAACAAACGAGGTCGACGCCTTGTCTTCTCAGCTGTAGTGGAACGTGGTGACCCGACGCCACGATCTGCGTACCCTGTACTCAGCCCAGATGCCTCACCAGAGGGGCAGTCTAGACTCCCGCCGCCTCCTTCGCGACGCGCCTTTTCTGCAATGCTTTCATCCGCTGGCCTTGAACATTTATCTGACGAGGGATCTTCTTTCGACGGTCCTGACATGTCCTCACCCGCTCAAGCATATACAAAGCGACAGCAAGTCAAAGCCATCCGGAGACGCGATGGCACGGAGGATTTCAGACCTCTGACTGGTGCGACTGCTACGGTGCAGCGCGACATGCTTGAGAGCCCCTCCGCGAAATTTATGGCTGCAGGTTTGCCAGGATTTGGAGATAACGAAGCACTGGGCAAGGTCTTGCCATGTCACCGCGTGCGTGAGGATGGCTTGATGAGGGTTGTACCAAAAACTGTGACTGCCTTCCCTTGTCCGCAATCTGGTGGCAGAGCTCAATATTCTGTTTCTTTCACAGTTGGACGATCTTCTTGATGGCCACTACGATACTCGCATCGCTAATTTCCACGTCATTGACTGCCGCTTCGACTACGAATACGAAGGTGGACATATCCCCGGGGCCCTCAACATCAACACCACCGCCGGCGTGGAAGAATTCCTACTTGGCGTAATGAAGCCCAAACCATCTGTTAGTGGAGACACTCATAAAAAGACCATCCTGGTTTTTCACTGTGAATTCAGTGCGAAGAGAGCTCCAACATTGTAAGTTCAAGGTGACCTCATTGTTTCCCCTCCCATGCTAATTCTGCGATGTTTAGTGCGAAGCACCTCCGTGCCAAGGACCGTGCAATGAACAATCACATGTATCCGAAGATCCACTATCCAGAGGTATACATCCTGGAAGGCGGGTACTGTGAATATTACAAACAATGTGCTTCTCGTTGTCAGCCTCAGAGCTACGTCACGATGGATGATCCTAGCTATGCGCTTTCCCGCAAAGAAGACTTGGACCAGTTCCGCAAGGGGAAATTTGGACGTACGAAGTCATTTGCTTATGGCGACCTGGGTTTGAAGGCCACAGGCAATGGCATGGCTCACCAGCCGCCAAAGAGGAATACAGCACCTGCCGGTGCTCCCCAGCTGTTCGCTGCTGCAAATGCCGCTCGTACTCGTCGTAACGGTCTCTCGACTGTCACTGAGATGAACAACGTCACCCATACAGATGACGAGGATACCGATATCGGCGACAGTCCCTGTCCGCCTCCCAATAAAGGCGGTACGCTGATGTCGAAGGCGAAAAGATTCGGTCGCCCTCCCGTCACCCGCGCTGAAACTTTCGACGCAGCTCGCATGGCTGCTTATTAATCCCACTCCGACTTCCGTATCGCTGCTCTATTTCTCTGCATGTTGAAGATACCGTTTAGCGCGTCCGCTTCTTGCACGCCCGACGATTTTGCATTTAACCTGATCTCATCCATCTGGACGAGTCTTTCCATCACATCAAGCCTGTTAAACGCCCAGAGATTACACCTTCGTTCAACTCTTCACTCCACGACCCGCTCAAAAACAAGATTTTGTCACGTCAAGTTATGGCACGCTGATCTCAACGCTCGTTACGCTCTACGCTGCACAGGACTATTCGGTGTATTTCCGAATTGCCCGTAAAGTCTTCCTCAATACGTTCCACCAGCAACATTTAGCATCTTTTCTCCGTCATTCTGATAACCAACCATCTGCACGCTCCATTTGTTTGACTATCACACCAACCTGATATCAAGTCATGGTCGCTCGACTCTCCTACACCTGTTTCTATGTGCCATAGGCATTTCGCCGCATCTCTATATATGTTGAACATCTCTTTCTTCTTAGTTTGATTTCCTGATTTATTATCGCATCTGAGACTATCAAAGACTATTTATGTCCTTTTGCGTTCTCACCCTTCTTCTTTCGCCTCCTCAGCATCTATCTCTCAGGACTCATCTTTTTATTTAGCCGGGTTGGGCGTTTATCCGTCTTTACCTCCCGGCCTTCAATTTCGGTTTCTGCTGGACATTGTGAACACACGGTTGGTCTGTGATAGCACGTGAATATCAATGCATTTCTATATTTTTTTTATTCGACCCTTCGTCTTCGTCTTCGTTTCCTCATCTCTGTCCTGGAGGAGGTAGAGGTATCGACGAAGTCCAGTGGGCGCGTTATTTCATGCCAACAGCGGGGAAGCTGTTGCAGAAGTTGCCTTTAGTCCACCGTGAACTAGCAAGAGCGTGGCCAGTAAGTAAGCTATCGAATATATTTATCTGCAGTACTCTTTTAGTACTTGGAACGAACTGCACGAACCATAGGTGGCAGTCTTGCGTAAGCAATGGGTGGCAGTGACAAAAGTGACAAGCCCATCCATGAATTGAAAGATCATCTAGACGCAACATGTTTCAACGCGATCCTCGAGCTGGCGCGTTTCTTGGCGGGGACCGTGTATCAGGGCAGGATATACGGGATCAGAATGGTACGTGGTTTGGTGCTCGATAGGATTTAGCTTCATGGTCCGATCAGTGACCGCGGCTCTGGCCATCTCAAACATCGTCAAAAGCTCCTTGGGCCCACTCGGGCTCGATAAAATGCTGGTTGACAACATCGGAGTGCGCATGTTTTGCTGATGGATTAACTTCCCTCTTTGCTCAGACCTTCTTTAGGAAGTGACCATCTCGAACGATGGTGCAACTATCCTGTCTCTGCTGGCTGTGGAGCACCCAGCTGGAAAAATATTCGTTGATCTCGCGCAAAAGCAGGATAAGGAGGTCGGAGATGGTACAACATCTGTAGTCATCATTGCAGCTGAGCTTCTTCGACGCGCAAACGAGCTCGTAAAAGCGAGAATCCATCCTACTACGATCATTACGGGCTACCGACTTGCTTGCAGAGAGGCGGTCAAGTTCATGCAGGATCAACTCAGTATTAAAGTTGATACTCTTGGTCGTGATGCATTGGTCAATACTGCAAAGACAAGCATGGCCAGCAAGATCATCGGAAAGTACGTTGCTCACCGACTTGTGGTAGCGCTTCACCTCACATTCGTTTGAAGCGACGATGACTTATTTGCCCCTATGGCTGTGGATGCCATGCTTGCTGTCAAGTCCGTCAACTTGCGCGGTGACATCAAATACCCGGTCAAGGCTGTTAACGTGCTCAAAGCTCACGGAAAGAGTGCTAGAGAATCCCTGTTTGTTCAAGGCTACGCACTGAACTGCACGGTTGCTAGTCAAGGTCCTCATCTTTTTCTCCAAGCCGAACGATTTACTGATGCGGGGATATTTAGCAATGAAGAAACGCATTACTAATGCAAAAATTGCGTGTCTGGACATCAATCTTCAAAAAGCCCGCATGCAGCTGGGCGTGCAAATCTTGGTAGAGGATCCAAATCAACTAGAGGAGATCAGGAAACGGTGTGCCTTGGATCTACTTGTTTGATTTGGTCCTTGTGTTAACGAGCTTTTGTAGTGAAGCGGAAATCACGTTAGAGCGAATCCGCAAAATTTTGGCAGCAGGAGCCAACGTTGTTCTGACAACGAAGGGTATTGACGACTTATGTCTGAAGGAGTTTGTGGAAGCTGGTGCGATGGCAGTTAGAAGGTGCAGGAAGGAGGACCTCCGACGCATTGCAAGGGCAACAGGCGGCACACTCATTTCTACTCTCGCGAATTTGGAAGGCGATGAGACCTATGAGGCCAGTTACCTTGGTACAGCGGACGAAGTCGTCCAGGAGCGCATCTCCGATGATGAATTAATCCTCATCAAGGGCACCAAGGTGGTCAGCTCTGCCTCTATTGTTCTACGTGGAGCAAATGACTACATGTTGGATGAGATGGAAAGAGCGCTGCATGACACCCTTTCCGTGATCAAGCGTACTTTAGAGAGCGGAGCTGTCGTTCCTGGAGGTGGCGCTGTTGAATCTGCCCTCAGTATTTACTTGGAAAACTTTGCAACAACCTTGGTGAGCATCATATTTGTCAGCCTTTGTCTCAATGATTCTATGTCGTGTATTAGGGATCGCGAGAACAGCTGGCGATCGCAGAATTTGCTGCAGCTCTGCTTTCAATCCCCAAGCAGCTTGCGGTCAACGCTGCGAAGGATTCGACCGACCTGGTCGCCAAACTGCGCGCTTACCACAATGCCGCGCAGAATGCGCCTGCGGGTGATCCGAAGAAAGTGTTACTTCGATATGGCCTAGACCTCATGAACGGAGATGTCCGAGACAATGTTGCAGCTGGGGTGCTAGAGCCTACAATGAGTAAAGTCCGGAGTCTGAAGTCAGCATACGAAGCTGCCATTTCTCTGTTGCGGATCGATGATGCTATTCAGTGCGTACCAGGTAAGGAATTGCCAATCTACAAGAAAGTCTTTGTTACTGATTGTAACAGAACCCAAGCCGGAAGCGGATGCACATGGTCATTGAACAAAGAAAAAATTGTTTTTACGGTTCTACGTGTAATTCATACGCTTATAATGCCTACAATGAAGTATGCTACAATTGTCCATGTCTTGAGTATCAAGTGAAGGGAGCCTGTTCAAAAGTCACGTGATCAGTGGAACGCGCGGTTTGTTTATGGATTGGTGATTCGCGCGTTTGCCACAAGTGCTTTAGCATCCTTCAGCTTGCTTCGTTCACCAGTCCGTCTTTGGAAGACTGGATTTAAACATATCTCTCCCCGACTTATATCTCATGCTACAGGCTTGTGTTCATGCCTCTGGAAGATCCCAAAACTACTACCAGTCCTCCGTTTCTCCTACAGATCGGACAGCGCTTCCAGTCCCTTATATGGACGTGTCTCGACTTCGACCTGGTCAGATCTGCAGTCTTTTATGCGGAACGCTATCATGTCATGGACGAGAACAATCATGACGCACGTCATCTTTACGCTACTGCACTTCTTCGCTCCGGTCAGCCGCATTCAGGATTGCACTTAGTCAATGGCGTTCAACAGTCGAAATGCAGTGGATGCTTGGAGATCAAGGGGAAGTGTTGTTCTGCTCTCGGTCGGCACAGGCTAGCACGCGAAGCTTTTGAGGCCAGTTTGCAGGATCCCACCTACACCCCTACTAGTGCGCATTCTATTTCCATATTACCGTGTCCTCACTGACTTTCCGCACAGTTTCTATCAACCCTCGAACCTCGCGTGCATTCACGGAGGAAGCTGCTACGCGGTGTCGGTCTGGAACGGTGGCAATGAAAGGCAATCTTCCTGAGCATGCCACTCACAGTTTTCGACAAGCTCTTACACTCAGCCCCATGTTGTGGGAAGCATTTGAAGGCTTGTGCTCTCTTGGTGACCGTCCCGAGCTTATTGTCACGTTTTTGTAACTCATTCGACTTCGTTATTAGGTACAGCTCCTGAAATAGATGAGATCTTTCCAGTGCGCCCCACTCCTGTGAAACAAGGTCCGCAAGAAGAGCCTCCGCTACTCAAGACGCTCTCCGGCCAGACGGCTACTGGAGCCGGATTTTTTACTCCTGACGTCACTGTGAACACCACTCTATTCCGTGGTCGCAAGGCTCAAGCTTTCCGCATGGATCCTCCGCCAGATCCGCGCGACTCCATGTAAAGCGGTTATGATCCTCTCGTGATGCAATGATTTCTGACATTGTCCTCTGCATCATCTTTAGTGTTACTAATGAATCATTCATTCAAACTGAGAATTCATTTCTTCAACTCCCACTCCGCAATTCTAAACTTGACTCAGTGCTGCCAGGCCCATCCCAGCCTGTCGCTCGACCCCTATCTTCATCGGATGAGACAGGTCCCGCACAGAAGAGGCTTCGATCAACGGTTCGACAAAAGAGCACTGATATTGTCGCATCCAAGCCATCCAAGCTAATTGTTGATGAAACGTCGAAAAAGGCACGCGCACGCCCGGCCCTAAAATTTGCTAATATCTTCTCATCACCGGGTCGTCCTTCTCAGCCCGTCATATCATCCAGGACAACTGTAGGTGGAGGAGTTGCCAAGAGCGAGAGAGGAAACGCTGTTATTGCGCCACGGCGGAGCACTCGGCTTTTGAGTGGCGCCACTGGCAAGCCATCTGGCAAGGTGGGTGAGCGAAGTTCAAACTTGTTTACGAGCTATCCGGCATTTGTTTTTGCCGTTCTTCAACCACTGACTTACCCTCTTGAAGCATCCACCTCTACGAGACCGCCGCCGACAGTTGACCACCTCGCGATCACGATCAATAGACTCAAATGGTGATGATGATAGCAACACCCACGGAGAATTCACATCATCAACTTCCCCGACTTCTAATGCCCAGTCACCTCCCCCTGATGCATCTCCCGCGCCAAGTAATTGGACTCCAGCACATGAACTCGCTGCTCAAGAAGCCTATGAGTTAGAGATGGCAGACCACTACATCTACGATCTGCTCCGGCGATTCGCACGCGCTACACAAGCCTTATCCAAATATGACTGTTGCTCCTGTCTCATAGAACTCGAGCAGATGCCAACGGCACACCAGCAGTCATCGTGGGTATTGGCGATGGTGGGTCGTGCTCACTATGAACGCCTTGAGTACGCGTCTGTACGTAATTTTCGTTGACACTTCCTTATGCTCCTTCCCGCTTACGAATTTATAGGCGGAGCGTGCGTTCAGGGCAGCCCGAGCCCTGGAGCCTTATCGGTTGGGCGATATGGAGGTTTACTCAACTCTTCTATGGCACCTCCAGCAGAACGTGCAGCTTTCATATCTCGCACAGGAACTTATGAACATAAACCCACAATCTCCGCAGGCATGGATTGCAGTTGGCAATCTCTTTTCCCTACAGAAAGAGCGTTCGCAGGCGCTTGCCTGCTTTCGACGAGCTGCTGAAATAGACCCATCATGTGCCTACGCATACACGCTCAGCGGACATGAGTCGATTGATGAGGACCTAGATAAGGCTATTGGATTCTTCGAGACTGCCCTTCGTGCAGATCCGCGACATTATAATGCATGGTAAGTAGAGTTGAGTTTTCTGACACGTTCGGACATTTGGTAAGTTCTCAAACTGAATGACTGTGACTCAGGTATGGCCTCGGCACCTGCTATCTGCGGATGAGCAAGATACGCCTTGCTGAGTATCACTATCGCAAGGCAGTCGAAATTCACCCAAACAACGCCGTCCTTCTAGGTTGCATCGGCATGGTGCGTCGCTGCTTTAGTTTGATGCGACCCTGCTGATTCTATGATTTGCTTGTTATCTTCTTTTTCAGGCTGTCGAACGTCGTGGGGACAAAGCGGCCGCCCATGCGTTGTTTGATCAAGCTGTTCGCGTAGCGCCAGACAATGCACTCGTCCGTTATCGTCGAGCGAAAATCCTTATCACCATGAAAAGATACACCGTAAGTCGAAACCTGATTACCAAGTTGGAATCTGATTAACGAAAAATCATCTTCCATTTCCTTACATTAAATTCTCTCACGCTCACAGGAGGCGCTGGAAGATCTCCTACAGCTTCGTGACTCATCACCCGAGGAGTCTAACGTAGTGTTCCAGATTGCGAAAGTGTACCGTTTGATGGGCGATGAAGTAAAGTCGGCGCATTGGCTCGCCATAGCACGCGATACATCACCCAAGAGCGCCAACAAACTCAAAAAACTTATTGATACCGTCAAGGATGAGGAAGGGAGAGACGACCAGATGGATGAGGGCTGAGCGCTGGGGAGGATCCTTATCCGTCGGAGCGCTTGGTCGGCGTTCAAGTCGTGTACATACTGCGAGGCTCGGTGCATATAATATTTTTCCTCAGGATTGTCAACAATCATTACGTCTGTATATTGCAAGGCCCGACAGGACCCGACGATAGTACCATATCTCCAAAGGATCTGCCTCAGCCGGTGAGGCGCACTTCGTTCATCAAACATACCAAGAAAGGTAATTCTCCGTATATATATTGTCGATCGATATACAAGAGTTCTAGACAAGGATCAATGCGTTTCAAGGACTAGAATTTGAGAAGCCCGCGGTAGAATATAACGCTGGCCCTCGGCGGTAGCGCGCATGTTTTGAGACTGTTACAAGATAGGTTGAAGCTCTGGAGCTTCTGGAGCTGGCTGGTGTCCACATGGCATGGCTTGATCTGTTGAATGGCCAGAATGAGATTTTGGTTTCATGTTCTTTCGGGTTCTGTCTTTCAAAAGAAGTGATAGAAGGAGACTCGGATAAGCAAATCATGTAAATAAAATAAATTCGGTACCAAGTAGAATGTTGAACGCAAAACTAGAGCCGACCCGTCCTCTCGTCGCACATAGTCACCACATCAGAAATGCTCAGGTCGTGTGCACGACGGCGATTCAGAAAAAGCGTGGTGGCGCGGGTGGTTGGTTGTATTTGGTAATATTTGTGATTTGGAACATGGTTCGCATCATTTTGAGTCACTGGAATCATTCATTGTGTCCGTGACGAATACTTTATTTCAAAATTACTATATAAGACACTGCCCGCGTCTCCTCCCGGCCCCTCCCACTTTTCCTCCTAGTCCTGCCACCTCACCCATGGCTACATAATATCACTCCCCTCCTTCAAGCGTTCATAACGCCCCTCGTGAAGTCCTCATTGCCGCGTTCCTCGTATGCCCACCACTGTTCCGAAGTATGGTTAACAAACTTGCCCGTAAATCCAACAACGGTACCATTTTGTTCGAGCCCTTCATCGTCGATCGTATACACCGGCAAATCCAGTTTCAACCCTGGTACGTCGTTTGTAAGTTTCGCGAGCAAGACATCTTGTCTTAATCTTCTCCTTTGGACGCGACAGACGCCACATTCCACCACCTACCTACCACATGTCAGCAGAACCTCCTCTAGACCTCTGCACCATGGCCCGTTCAAAGCTACATTCCGCTATGAACGGTAGCCTCCACCGCTGGGTGCTCCTCAAAAATTCTATGTTTCGACCACCTGTGCCTAGTGTGGCGACCACTGTTTCCTTTTCGAATCCTGTATATATACCAAGTGACGATGTCATTAGCGAAGACGACGGCGAAGAAGAGGAGTTGGATTCATTCATGTTTCCGGATGCTTCAAAGCTCATAGGGGCGGAAGCTAATACTTCCGAAGCTGCGTGGCTCGACTCACTCCTAGAGTCCCTAAGCGATGGTGGTGAGGACGAGTGTCCTTCCGACAACGACGTTCGCATTTCCGTCATACCAGTTGAAGACGATGAAGATCCTCCATTCAGCCCATTACCGTCGCCATCCTCTTCTTCAGACGACCTTAACCAGCATACGTATTTCTCTCCACCCATAGCCGTGCCATATCCTGTACCATATCCGCCATTTCATCCTCCACTTCTTCGTCCATACGTTCTTGGTCCCATCATTCAGTCTCCTGTTTCACCTCCTCCAGCGTATGACGCTTTACCCTACTACGATACCGACGAGTTGGACGATCTTTCCGTCCCAGAAGCTATAGAAGACACTTCCGATGACGAGTCCGACGCTCTTTCTACACCCTCACTGGGACGTTCGTCGCTCCTTGAGCTCGTGGATCCTACGTCCATCCCCCTTCCAGGGCAACGTAGCATTCGGCTACGTTCACAGCCTCGTGTGTACATCCACACTGCCGACTCTTTTCTTGATCGTTATGTGCTCGATCCCCTTCCATTTCCCGACGAGGATCACTCCACTTCTTATAATGCTCTCTACCATGAATGCTAGTGCTAATAGTGCTAGTCGCGCCCTGTTTAAGCTAGAATATGTTCCCCTGCTCTATATTACCATCGCTGTACATAGATGTACATATGCGCATGCGCCACTCTGTTCGTGTATATTACGTTGTTGTTTGGGAAATGTGGTATATCTCGCTTCCGCTTCCTAGTGTCTGTCACCGGTAACAACCTGTAACAACCCCAGATCGATTCCGAATCGGGGACTGCCTGCGCTCTTCTCACGAAGATAACGGTTGTACCCTGTAAGACTACCCTTACCGCCGCGGTAAAGGATGCATCTAGGTTGACGCGTGACAGTCTAGCCAAGTCAATGCACTCTAAAACTTTTGTGGACAGCGGGGATGATGACACTACACAATAACGGTGGAAAGGGAAGCAAGTCCCACGTATTGAACCGATAAATTATTGAAGGCCGACGAAAACGTCCCCAATGTGGGAAGAGGATAACATTCGAGCTGCGGTACTAAAGATAGTGGAACATGGGGTTAGCCTGCATTCGTTATTACTAGGATTATCGTACCCAGGCGCATTAGACGCGGCGATTCGACTTCTAACTTCGACCGGGAGTTGCTGCGTGTAGTTCCATCAGGGTCAGCTTCTCGGATCAATACAAGCAGCGTACTTGTCCGTATAGTCACTGAACCGGTTCGCAATAAAGATGATGCGCCTTAGGTTATCTTCCGACCAATTCGCGCCGATGATGTTTTCGTACAGCTCCAGGTCACAATGGGGCATATACAGGATCGTTGGACGTTCTACTGTGTGCTTTGCATCCTGGAATAGATGGAAAGGTAAGCGCTCATTGGACACCGCCCGCCCCACAGACAATTAGAATCGACTTGCTGTGTCTGCCAAACATCGCACCCCGAGTCCATGGAAGAATTCCTTATCTGCATCTGTAAATACAGGATCATATATGGACACTGAACCCTATGCACCGCGTAAGCTGTAAGTAGCTTCGCGCACCAGAATTCTAACTTACGATGTCCAAAACGGCGCACAACCTGATGAGGAAAGCCAGTTGCGCTCGAGCCTCACGCGACGTCGAAGGGCTTCCTAAGCCAAGGCATAGCACGTCGGGACATGAAATATTAGTCTCGCGTAGGGCGTCTTGAATGAGATCTTTAGCTGCGCGTCAGCCAACAATCAGCAAATGTCGATGCCCTTGTTCCCGACCTAGACATGTAGTCATCCAGCCATTGGATTCGATATCCGTTTTGGCACGATCTACGAGATCAATCAGTACGGGGGGTTTGCATCCGACTTTGCCTTTTCGCCTCTTTCGGGGAACAAGGGTCGAATATGCGAATGAAGTATCTTCCATAGCACAGAATCTCCTGGATGATCTGAGCCTGCCCCGATGAACTGCTATGAAAGGCACGAACAAGCTTAAACTTTCGACAGAATTTGTGATTTGCTTCTGTTTAGATGAAACTACAATGTCCATACCGGCTCCAGATCCTTACCCGGAGCTCGCTATTATTGACCCTGCCAGCGCAGCACCACAAGCAGCGACAGGACCTGGAATGGCAACAAAAACCTTGTATCCGGGAGGCCCGGATGACACACTGCATGTCACTTGTGTCGGAACAAAGCCAAAGCCGCTGCTTGGTTGACAAGTTGTATTGTGTACTGTACGCCCCAAGAGGCACGAAACCGTCAAAACGAGTCTACAAAGTCTGCAAGGCCCACAAATCATCGCCCAAATGCGCTACAATCTCGACAGCTACGTCTTTGTTCACTCTCCGCATCTCTTCCGTGCCAAGCTCGGTAATCCCCACGCCCACCGCATGCTCCTTTCCTTCAGCGTGCACAGCAACGACGGTCCCTTTTGGTAATGCTTCCTCGGGCGGGGGAAGATAACCTCCAGTTGAAGTTAGTCCTGGGCACATCATTGGAGCACCTGCCAGGAGGAAGCGAATCGCGCCTCTGTCAACGCCGACTTTGGGCAGAAGGAACGGATCTGCATCGATGCATTGTTTTAACGTGGGTTTGTTGTCAGAGTAAGTTTCCGGGGGAGATTAGCTTACATTGATAGAGTAATCGAAGGGTAGGGTAGAATGGCCCATCAAAATGCTGGAAAAAGAGGGGTACGCTTTGGATGGTGTATATTGAAATGTGCTCTCTGCTTCTTGTCATGTAGACAAAGTACGTCAGTTCAGAAGTCGCCATTTGAACGGCTAGAAGGAGACGTACCATTTTACATGAATAAGAGTGTCTTTCTTGGGCCAGATCTCTTCGAGTGTTTCTGGTCCGATCTTCCATTGCTGAAGCACAGCAGCCCTTATCGATCGTTGCACGGAGGACTTGGGTGGCGTCTGGCCTGCAATATCCGTGGAAGGCGAGAACCTGATGCAATCGTGAGCGAGCGCTGTGAGAACACAAGGCTATTTACTTTTTGAACATCGTGATGGTGATTGAAGTTGAAGCTTTAGTGACGTTGCATACTATGTACTACATTCACTCGATCTTATCTTATCCGTTGCAGACCAAGCGACAAACAGACATACATATGCTAACTTTCTTGTATTGCTTGACCTACACTAATACATTAGATATCGAGAAAACACAGGCAAAAAATCTCCGATAGCAGAATGAATTGCTATGACAAATGATATGAACTGAACCCCATTCACTTCCTGAGGTAAGGGGAACGTGGAGTGCATGCAAGGTGAGATGGGTCGCGAATTTCGCGAGGAGATAAAATGAGACCCGAAATGGCCATGACGTTTCATGAGATATCCTCGTCTTTGTCCTCTAGCTGCGAAGGCTTGAGCATGCCAGGAATTCGCATGGCAAACTCTCGTTCCGCTTGGGCTTTCATCTGTGCCTCTGCTTCCTTTTCTTCCAAGAATAATTCTGCATTATCGCCAGAAGAGAACTCTTTGAGCTGGATGAGGAAATCGCGTAGAGCGAGCTTGAAGCGATTGATGTCGCTATGAAACTCGCCAAGGCCTTGGACGAAGACTTGAACTTGCGAGCTGCAAAACTGATTCAGAGATACCAAAAGGAAGATGAAAAGCGGACGCACTTCTGCACATGAGGGAATGCTGTCTTCAACAAATTGGCGCAATATTCTTTAAGGAATACAGAATTGGAGACATTAGGATCTGCCATCTGCGCAGGATCAAACAGAGGCGCTTGTATCTGGTTCGTCTCGACCAGTTGGAACATGCGCGCGAGCAGAAGACTTTGGAGTTTGAAACCACTCTTGTGGTCCGCGTCCGTGAGTACAAAGAAGATATCTTGCACGATGCTTAGGAAGTACTGCTGGAAAAACGCATTGCTGACGGCAGTCTCTGCGCCTGCAAAATTGTTGACCACCTCAAGGCACACTGAAAGGAACGTTAGCGTCGCACTCCCCATGTACGTCATATATGTGCTCACAGTTAAGTCCAGTGTCAGCAATATCACGCATCGTATGCTTGATTGCCCAGATGATACTGTCCATGAACAGCTTGAATTGTGGTGGGGGGATTCCAAGCAGAGCTGTAAAGCTATTAGTGTCAACCGACGATACTAAATCGAGAGTTGCGTACCCGGGAAACAATTAAGGTTAATTGCACGGAGGAGCTTGAAGAAACCAACTCGATGTTCGGGGTACTCTGCGAAGTCTTGATTAATCATGTTCAGCGTCGGTTCGAAAACTGCGTCAAGAATGGCAAGAACTTGAGGCGTCAACAACAGCTACAAATGTAAGACACGGTAGGTGAGCAAGTGCAACATTGGACATTCCATGCACTTACCCCGAGACGACTTGTAATAGTGGCCATCACGTTCAGCACCTCAGCGTCTCGTGCAGTCGGCACGTTGCGGTTGTAGTCACCGAGAATTGCATCCAGTAGTGGTGGCATGAAGTTCGTATTCACGGCTTCAAGGTCCTCAGCCTTCTTGATATATGTCTCCATCAGCTTCAAGATCTCCTTCTTAACGGTTCGAAGTTGCCGAATCTTTGGTGTCTTAGTGGCAATGTTACCTAATTAATGGAGATTAGGTACAATACGAGAAGGAATGGGGGACTGAGCTACGAACCTTCTCGAGCTACGGTCTCGCTAATGATGCCACTGACAGCTTTATACAGGCCCAGCATGTCCAAGAAGATCCGTCCTATCTGGGGCAGGTAGAAGCTGCCGATAGACGTACAAGCAGACACGTTCGTCTTGAGGACGTTGGACAAAATCTTGATATTATCAAGATTGCTCAGGACATCCATATTTTGTGCCGCTTGAGCCATGAGCGAATCCCACTTGTAAATTCATGAGCAAGGAACTTCTCTCGTTGAAAAGGGGGACCCACAGCGTTATTGGGTAACTCCATCAGCTTGGCAATGAGCTTCTCCTGCTGAGGTTTATTTGGCTGCGCGGAAATCATGTACCCGACGGCCTCGTAGAAGGTGTGTACCTGTTGAAAGAGATGAAAAGACGTAACTCCAACGAGATCGCATGGCATACCTGCTGAGGTGACAGATCGACAGTAATGCGATGGAGGAGTCGCAATATCTCGTCGACAAATGGCTCCTGTTCTCCAGATTGTTGCATGACAAAATGTCTCCGGCACTTTTGAGCTATCTTGATGAACGTGTCGCATGCCATGTCTTGAACACCTGGAAAGTGTCGTCGCAAAAATCAGTATCAAAAGACTTTGCAATCGTAAACTCCTCACCCTCATGAGTCTCATGCATGAACTCAAACAGCTTATTGACGACCGTCTTGAGGAATTTCCAGTGTGCCTTCAAGAAACGAGGATACTGGCCGACGATATACATGATGTCTGAGGCAACGACCGCTTTGTTGTCTTTTCCTCGTTTGATTTCGCACAGTCCCAAGAGATCCTTGATGACAGTAACAAGGAAGCGTTTTTCGGTCTCCTCGTCTGTAGATTGGGTGGCAGTTTAAAGCGGATCTAACTGCTATGAAAACGGCACTTACTCATGGCTCCTGATATGCTTCCAATGGCCCAGCAGAGCGTGTTCAAGTTCTGCCAACTCCATTCCGAACCATCGACTTGCTTGGCAAGTTTTTCGGTCAGTATATTTTCAGTGTCAACAACGTCAAGATGGGTAAGATAGACCAGCAGCTCTCGCATCTGCTTGTAGAGCACAATCGTGTCTGATTCCTTCATGAATTCACGAACGATTTCGCCTTCATCATTTTCGACGATCAGCACCTGGAACCACCGTTAACTACAAGAACAAAGAGGGGATAAGCCTGCTGTACCTCCTCTGGTTTAACCATTCGCTCGATGACAACAAGTCTCAAGTTACTCAAGACGTCGCTGTAGATGTTCTTCCTCAGAGACATGCCATTAAGCATGCTTCCACCACCGTTCCCGAGGCTTAAGCCCATGAGTAATCCACTTTCGCCAATAGGTAGTGCTTGGATTTCGTCATAGAGTTCTGCCACGAGTTTCGACCAGTATTCAAGAGTGATCTTGAAAATCTCGCGCTCGTCAACCTGAGAGATCTTGACCATGTAGAGATGCGCATTCAACAACACATCACGGTTCGTCTCGGTCTCGACAGCACGCAAGTGGGTGGACAAGAAGTTGGAAAGAAAGAGAGCGAGGTTAAGAACGAGCTCCTGGCCGGCGTCTGGCGCTGAAGCATATGCCGCAGCAATGTTGGTGGAGGGAGGAATCATACGGTTGACGGAGGTCATGACCATGGCGAACAAGATGACAAATTTTGGATCGTACTCTGGGCCCACGTTCAACCCGGCAATTTCTGCTAGACATTTGAGCGTCACATTCCTGAAATCAGGAGCTTCAAGGAACTGCAAAACAGTTAACTCAATCAAACAGAGGCAATGAAAACCTTACGCGATTTAGGAGCGTGTCGATTATCGTAGTTTCGAAAATATATCCCAGAGGTATCCAGTTCAAGAAACGCAGTAATGTCTCGAGAGTCGCCTTGATCAAACTTGTCTTCTGAGCCTCCTCCAAGACTTCTGAGCAGAGTTTGAAGATCTCGCTGAACTCGCCGCACATCTGATTCTTGAGATGCTTAATCTTGGTTTGTGTCATCTGCTCGGCGGAGAAATCGAAAACCTCTTCTGAAAGTAACCTCAATATGACCATGTTGTTTTCGCATAAGGAAAGATTGGTCTTTGAGGACTCCACGAGTTCAGTAATGAAGGTCGGCCAGTTATGTGGCCACTCTTGTTTCAGAATCTGACAGGTTCAACGCTTGAGATCCGTTATCTTCATGCATGGGGTGTTACTCACTTGAACGAGGGCAAGGTTCAGCTTATTGACGTATGTCTTCTCCTTCCTCATGGTTGTCTCGTCAGATGCCACTTTGACGGTGACACCAACGACGAAATTGCGAATTCCTGAACGCGACGTTAGTTACGGCAGGAATCGGAACATATAACCTGCCAAGTCTCTGTCCATCAGGCAGTGTTTTCCACCGCGTCATTATGAGCTTTTCTAGAATCTGCAAACCGATGTACTGGGAGACGGGAATCAGCCATCATAAACCCACTTTCGTCATGGAGAGTACCTTGGACTGCGGAAATGAGGACCTCTCCAGAATATCAGGAACTCTTGTCCACGCATCAGGATGTTCCTCAAACTGTGTCAGCAGCTGCTGCGCCATTTGTTGCTGTACAATGAAAGTTCATCTCAAATTGCGAACGGGCATCTCTACCACTCACTTCTTGACCAGAGCCGGTATAAAATGTCATGACGACTTTATCTAGCAGAGACACATCGAATTCCCTCGAGAAATCGAGCAAGCTCTAAGTGGTGATTTGAATAGAATGCACGATGTTGAGGCGCGAAGAGCTTACCTCCATGGTTGCAAGAACACTTTGCACCTAAGATGCTACGGTATGGCGTTCAAAGGATGGGAGGTTCCACCTCCGTTGCTAGCGACGATGAAAGAAGAATAGAAACAAGCAGGGAAGCGTTGTTGGGCGGTGGGCACAGGGTCCTCTCCTCCCCCATCTAATCTGCTGACTAATGAGGCTTCATAATCAGCTCCTGTCACTCGGCCTCACAGATGACCGGTGACAGCAAGCTTGTCTTTTATTCACCAGCCTAGCAGTAGCCTGCAAGTTAACGATAATAGTATAGGTAGTCATAATATGGCGAAATCGTATGAATCGCACGATCACCCTCGAGTCGGTGATGGACTTCTTCGGCACCTTCCACGGACCACTTGACGAATCTCGATTCGATGTCACCATCACCTCAGAAGTATAAATCATTACTAGTACTGGCAGTAATACGTACGTTTCTGATCTTCACGAGGTAAAAAAAATGAACCGATCAAACACTTTCTTCTAATTTGACTACAACTTTGCCAGTAGCTCGGGACGTCATGATGCGCTCGTAAGCACTGAGAGCATCCTCAAACCTGTAAACAGAGTCGACCACTGGTTTTAGCTTGCCTTAAATTAAAGTTAACCCGTGAAATTGAACAAGAATCAGAAACAACACCTTCGGCCACTAAATCGCGCAACTTCGCAAGATCCTCTGGTTTGTGAGTTACGCTTACCATGCTATAAGTCGAATGTCAGCGACGCATTAAAATGGCCTGGCAGCACAATGCACTGACGTCCACTTTGCATTCACGCCACCGAGGAACGATGGCTTAAGTATTTCGCAGCCCAGAGAAAGTAACTTTGAGATGCCGGCAGATCCACCCCACGATTTTAGGTCCGGCCACGGTCCAGTCGATATGTACGAGCCTTTTGGATTCATGTAGGCGTTCGAGTATTTATAAATAGTAGGGTCAACCAAGGCAACCGCATCAAAGATGATATCGAATTTAGGCGAGGGTGGATTATCCATGAAGTGCTCATGAAGAGGCCTAATTGTGTAATCGACGAACTGGTGAGGCATTAGCAAAGGAATTGCTATAGGGAAATAGGCACCTACCTCATCTGCCCCCAATTTACGACAGAGCTCCTCATTTCTTGAAGAGGCACTAGTGACAACCTTGGCTCCAAGAGCTTTTGCAATATAGATAGCACTCATCCCAACCGCTGAGCTGCCACCATTGATGAACACGGTCTGACCAGCTCCAAGCTTTCCGATGTCGACCAGGGCCTGCAAGGCAGTCTCACCGACCAAGGGAAGACCACAAGCCTCTACGGCAGACACATTGGATGGCTTCAAGACTATGTTGGCTGCAGGAAGCTTTGTGTACTCTGACAGTGCACCCTGGCCTGTCTTCATCTGCAATGCTGTTCAGCGATATGCGTCAGCATAGTATGCACACGGGAGCACCAAGAACAAGTACGGAATGGTATGAATCCAATAACCTCGTCTCCTACGGAGAACTCTGTTCCGTTCGCATTCACGACCACACCGGAGAGGTCATGTTCAGGTGTGGTTGGCCTCCTAGCAATTATGTTGGGTACAGTCGTCATGATCTTCCATCCTCTAATACGGCATTAGAGCAAGACTGTAAATGTCGAGAAATGGCACCGACACTGGATTAAGTGCAGCCGCCCGAACCTTCACGAGTACTTCCCCAGGTGACAGGGTAGGCACGGGTACATCGGTCTGAAAAACAAGAGCATCGGAAGGTTGCCCTCGCTTCACCGCTCTCCAAGCCCGCTGAGTCTTTGGCACCGGAGGATTGGAAGTGTCCATGACGTACTTATGGTTGTTGGCTCGGAAGCTGATAAACATGGCCACACATACACTAGATTTTCAGACTCCGTGACAGTTTAGAGTTGGTTTACGAGGATCTCCCTTAAAGATCCCCCTTTCATCGTTCTGTAACCTTTACTGTAACCTGCAGCTAGAATTCAAGGCCTTCTCGAAGTATAATCAAAATAGCCTTTCATATCTAGGTAAGTCCAGAATACTGTCGCACTTGAAGTGCGTTGATTGTGCGAAGCAGACATACAAGCCCCTAGGCAATCACTTGACATGGCACACACTCCAGACACCAACTCTTCCGTCGATATCATATCTACTCCCTCATGGTCTGCCACGGATTCTGAAGATGATGAAGTTGTTTGGGGGATCAGCGGTGAATCGTCTTCGGAGAGTAGTCTAAGCGACTATGTCCTCCTACCGCGCACTGGCACCGTGCGGCATGTAGCCTCTACCTACAACTCAGATTCAGACGACAGCACCTCAGAGACCGGCCTTTCTTTGCCATTTGATTTATTATCAATCACGACCTCCAGTAAGGCGGATGATGAATCGCATACAAAACAGGCACAGCAAAAGCTTAGTCCAGGAAAGCGCAAGGCGAAAGGGGCTAGCAGTATTGAAGATCCATCCTCCACTCCTCGTTCTAACAGCGGGGCGGCGACTCCCACCTCTTCTTATGAAGATGCCTCGGCGTTCATCACGCGGTATGTAGATAACTCGTCTTGAAATGCTTTATCTTTACCATGGACAGACATCTAAATTCTCCTACCAAGGAGGGTCGCACAAGTGCCGGGCTCCAGCTTCTCCAAGCCTTTATCGTCGAACTGGGTGCTTCGCAACACGTGCCCACTAGTTTAACATCAGCAAGAAAGCTGCTGAAAGCGGAGGCTCACATCAACATACAAGAATATGTAGCTGTGCGTGGCAAAGACCAAGGAGCTCTGCGAGAGATCCTGCATCCCAGCAAGCGCGCCTTGCGCAATAATATTCGGAAAACCGGAAAGAAGAAATCCTTGAAGTGGGTCAAGGAACACGGTCTAGAGGTGTTTTTAATCGGCTGCTATAACTGATTGGTGGACGGTTTTCTTGCTTACTTCGTTTGACGGTATTACATAGACCTCTTTCAGTCGGCGGTCATCTTGTACTTGTTCCTCCGGCTTGACCGGACACTTCCTTTGAGCTCAACTCAAGGCACATAATTTCAACATATGATGTCCATGAAGTAGCATGTATAACCGGCTAATGACGCACATCAATGCTACGGAATATAGAAGGATGGGTATACACTGCACAGACAGATCAACGAGCTCAACACGTCAAAGAGCTGTGAGGAAGGTAGAAGAAGCAATATAAAATAAACATAGATAGTCCACCCGGAATTTCGTGATCAAATGACAAACAAAAGGCAGGCGTTTAGCGTAACTTAGAGACCTTGCTCTCCAGCTGCTAGCATAATTCCGATATCAACCAAGGCTTGGTTGATTACGAGAATATTCTGGGGATTGGTGCTGTTCGGCGCAGCCACACCGGTCCCAGTGGGAACAGCAATTCCGCTGGCAACACCTGAGTTGTAATTAGTGGACGTAGACGAGGTCGAAGAAGAGGTGGTAGTAGTAGTAGATTCGGAAGTGGTGGTAGGCGTCGTGGGAGTGGGAGTGGGGGTGGGAGTAGGAGTGGAAGTGGGAGTCCAGGAAGATGAAGATGAGGTGGTGGTAGGTGGTGTCCACGTCGTCGTAGGGGTCCAGGAAGTGGAAGTAGTGGTGTCTGGTGGAGGGGTCCAAGACGTGGAGGTGGACGTATCTGTCCAGCTGGTGCTCGTAGTAGGACTACTGCCATCATTGAACCACCAACTTCCATAGATTTCACCTTCGGACTCATCTGCAAAGTAGTCAAAAAGACCACGAGAGAAGTCGAGTGCGCCATAAGGGCATCCCATACACTAAACACGTGTTCGGGTAAGGACCCAGTTTTCGTAACAGATCTTTTTGGACACGAACCTCATCCATGATAGTAGCCTGGGCTGTTTTTCCCCCATAAGAGATCGTGATTGATAAGAAACATTCAGGGCCAGGGTATCCACTGCCGTATTGTTCGACGTTTAACGCTACGATCTAGAAAATTTGCATGACAAATGAGATGGGGACATCATCTAGATAGTCTTGATACTAACGAAATCGCTGGCAACATTAGTGTCTCCGCAGGCCCCCCTTTGAAGAAAAATGGAATGATGAGCGAATTGGAAAAAAGACAAGGTATCGTTGGACTCACAAGCCAACATCATAGAAGGTGAATCGAGCATTGTCGAAGGAACGCTTATGGACATTCACATCACCCCGAGCGCGGACGGCTACTTCTTGGTGACGCCTGCCCCAGTGGTGGCCATGAGCATCAGCGATACTGGAAGGAATGACTACGGAGAGAAATCCGAGAATCTTTGACACCCGCATTGTGCGATTTCCAGATTGGAGCGGGTGGGGTTGCGAGTGGCGAGCTACCGACTTTGAAGGAGGGTATACACAAGAGAATGACTAGCTCGTAAGAATACAGCTTTTTACTGGAGGCAAAACTTCGTCGAAGGAGTGTGATGTTGCTAGCTTACAATATTGCGACGAGTGAAACTTCTTGACAACCGTCAACTCGCACACCGGGACCCCGGGTGCACCCTCATGGAACCTCAAAAATGCAGTCAAATGTATTTAAAGCAGGTAGATGTGAAGCAGTATTTGGCGGATGACAATAGGTAGTAATACGATCCACTAATGAAAGCACTCGCGCTGAGTTGGAACAGCTAAGATGATGTATGGTATGTGGGTATAGCAGATATGCTAGAAGAATGAGTCCTGTAATGCAACGAGAGGGAAAGTCCACGAAGTAGTTATAGCATGTTGCCTCTCGTCAAGGAGTCCGCTCTAAATGTCTTGAACATGAAACAGATAATACTACCAGCCTCATTTCACTAGGATGTCATCTGAGAGCTCCCAAGAAATTGGCCAAGGCACACCATCGCTAGGTTGAGGTCAGCAAGAACGGATGAGCTTCCGTCCGACGCAGGAACAACCCCGGCTGACTCCGCCATAGGATCAGCACTTGATGTACTAGTCGACGCCGAAGACAACGGCGTGGAACTAGAGGTGGTTGCGGTACCGGAGCTGCTCCAAGATGAAGACGATGAAGTACTGGAGCTCCCAGTCTGGGAAGGTGGAGGCGGGGTCCAGGTTGGAGTTGGCGAGGGGGGAGGTTGCCACGTAGGTGTAGGCGGTGGTGGAGGAGGAGGTGGTGGTGGTGGTGGTGGTGGTGGTGGTGGTGGTGGAGGCGGCGGCGG